>JAHWXV010614655.1:0-13518 GCA_024586415.1 Phrixothrix hirtus | reverse complement strand
GCAGTTAGTTTGAAGTTTTATTTGTAACGTATTTTTAAACACAACGAATTTTAGTATTTTTCCACTCGCGAAACTTCACTTAGGATATTGTAAACTTTATAGATGCCTTTTATCCTTTAGAAATTGTTAAATTTTCTAGATTTCACTTACATCTACCCTTAGCTAATTCCTTACAATATAACAAATTTTTAGAAAAATTAAATGTATACAATTAATTTAATTTTTCTATGTTAGATTCGCGATAATTTATGAAATGATTACGTGAATCTAACAACGTGTTGCATCGGGTGGCGGATGATCTATGGTCCCCTTTTTTCCATTCTAAAATATTTAGCAGAATTGCATTCTAGTATGAATTTTTAAACGCAAAAAAGTTGTATTTAACTTGAATCCAAAAACGTCAGTTCAAAGTCAAACTTTTTTTAAAACTTAGAATCACATTGAAACGCCAAAAGATATCAATGTGTTGATGACAAGTCTAATTTGATCAACGATACGTGACAATTGAATATACCTCGTATGTAACCATTCATTTGTTCAGACGAAAGGATTTGCTAACCAAGCTGGATGTGGGACTTTTTCTGGGGGGTAATTTGGGTACAAATATTTCTGGCGATATTTTACATGTTCCATTTTAGTGCAAATTTTCATGGTGTTGAGATTACGGTAACGTTGGATTTCAGAAAATTGCATGTTTAATGTTATGGGTTTTTGTGTAGCTCATTACCCATGATTTTATTCAAAGTTCACTGAAGGCAGTGTTAATTTAGAAGTTACCATAATTATCCTTAAAACTTTTTATAACTGATTTATGGAAGTTACTGTCGTTACAAGAAACAGCATTTAATTTGTAACGTAATGGAAGTTTCAATAATCATTATACTTAGTCATTTTGAAACAAAGCAAAATGATAATTTCTATGTTGCGAGCCTTAACAGACTCACACTTTTTTATAATTTTTAAATTCAATTAAAATTAACATTGCCCAATTAATTAATTAACTTAATTCTTGTTATTAGATAATTACAATCACGCAAGGATCTACTAGGATTATGACAACAATTTTTCGTAATTTCTGTAATAATACTAATAAAAAATTATTCATCTGTAATTCTTCTAAATACATTATGCGATCTAAATGTCATCATAATTTCCGGATTGTTCATCCAAGTTCTAACAAATTTTTCCAGGTCGATGGGTTAAAATTTGTCACATTTTTTCTATGAGGGTAATTAAAGGGATACGCACGAAAAATCGTGCCGTTATGAGTATTCGGAACAGTTTAAAAGAAAGTATTATAGAGACGACCTTACAAGGCCCTTTACTCAAAACTGCCTTCCATTGCACATTTGGTTTTAATGCTATATAAGAATAAAGATCAAGTATATCATATATGGGAAGAATCACTGTAAATGGAAAACCAGGTAACTCAGTGGACACTACGAGTTTGCAGTCTACAGAACGATGGAATTCGAATTTTTTACCAATTGTCTTCTTGCAGATCATCTTATGTTCGTTTTAAAATTTTAATCGAATTTCCCAGGACATTTTTTAACACTCGGTACTTAAAAATGACATTCTGTATTGTTTTAGTGAAATTTAACAAATTTCGCGAAATTTCTCTTTATGCACTAATTCAAAATTTCACAATCTTATCGTAATTTGCATAAAGACGTGAATTTATTTTTACGAAACGAAATCCGCAATCTCGTCTGATGACAGTTAGGAAGTTCATGTGTGTTTATTTGTGGATTAATAAAAAATTTTAGAATAACATAGAACATAGAGCCGTATGTGAACTCGGGCTCAATAAGTCATTTCTACCACACACGTAGTTATGTAATAAACAAGTAAGCCACAAGCAGCTTAATTTCTTTTACCAAAAATGCGTAGATTTAAAAAATTATACCGAATAATGCAAACATACTTTCTTCGCACTACTTACTTGATATCCTAATTTACATACTTCATAAATCATTTCTTTGAACTTGTGTTTGTTTACAAACTAACCATAATAATAAAGGTGGCACAGATAGATGAAGCGCAGCACCACTTTTTCTACAGAAATTCTAATGACCTAATGCCAAAGGGAACAACGGATTCTGCCGCTTTCGTGAAACTTCATGACAAAACATTTCATATTTTACAAATTTATGTTTTTTAAAAATTAAAGTAACCACCACATAGATTTTTCTATTCTCTGTCCCGAATTTTTGCGACGCATGTTTGTACGCATTCAATTTTGTTTGCGTAAGTACATATTCAGATTGAAAAGTAATAAGAATTTTTCAGACAACTAAAAAAGTTAAACAAAATTTTCGACCCCTCCCCCTTCGGCTCTAGTCGCTGTCCTAAATTTCAATCCAAGTAGTCGGGTTTACTTTTGTTAGCCTTAAATTTCTATCAATTATCTTAGATAACATGTGCGAAATTCATAGAGATGAAGAAGAATGAAGAAAGTACAACGTCATAAGATAAAAGTTGAGTTGAGTTGTTGAAGAATTAAAAGAAAATTAATTGCAACCACTCAAGACCACCAAACAAACAAAAACAGAAATCCTTGAAGCGGAAACCTGGTTGAAAGTTAAAAAATCATTACAGAAGATAGTTCACAAAAAGAATTCAACAAACTGGAACAAAAACATCAGAAGGCGCAAAGAAGACAAAATAAAAAACAATTGGTCACATTTAAATTAGTATTTGCTCTTTCATCTAAATCAGTGTTTCTCAAGTTCTAACGAATCGCCGCCCCCTTCAATAAAACCAACATCAAAAAACGACCACTCGGGGGCGATATCGCCCACGTTGATAAATACTAATCTAAATCAACTAGATTGAAGAAAAGAAAAAAAACAGTTATGTACAACCATACAGAGCCAAAATAAAATTGGGAAACAATTAATAAACAGTGATGTGCTAAGAGATGATGATTCAACGCAAAAGAAATAAATTGTGTTCTTGATTTCAAAATAAATCCAAAAATTGGAAGTCCAAGAAACTCCAGAACTTGTCCAAAATGCTCCTGACGAACTATTAAACAAAACTGTAAATAATCATAACAGTTAAAGCCTAAAAGATAACCGAGTTCGTTAAATAAAAGTTCCTAATAGAAAACACAGAGGAGCTTACAAGCAAGTAAAAAATTACAAAAATTGACGTTTCACACCGAAAACCATAACATATATTTTGCTTCAGAACTTGACCCACGAAAATTGTTTTAGAAGACAATGAAAAAGTATACGGTGAAACTTGGAAAGTTCAGCACCTGATCAAGTTGAACGGTTTGTATCGGAACCGCGTTTACTTGAATTGAATTTACATGGGAAACAATCTGCAAAACTTAAACACCTCTAAATCTTGTACGTTGAACATGCAAGTCAGAACGGATCTATATGAAATATAACTATTTACAATGTTTAACTTAAACATACCTATTTTTATACCCCTCCTTTAAAGTGAACATATTTGGAAATTCAAATTTGATTTTTGCTTTAGGTTGATAAATTTTTGCTTGTATAATATTTCAGTGCCATTTTAGCCCGGTAAGTGAGCTATTACAGAACGAGAGCCTATAATGAAAATACTATGATAACTTGGTGATGTGACGATACAATATTATCAAGGAAAGTAGATCGTAAATCTCCTACCAATCGAGATATTTTAGAATAAAACACAGAATGAAATAAAATACATAACGTTATACATCCGTGAACTCATTTATTGCGAAATACATCTCATTCGTACTGTAAAACATGAGTTCCCAGATAGTAAAATGCCATATTTATTACAAATGTGTAATGTAAACAAAATAGCACATTAATTTTCCAATACTTAGATTTATTCTCTAATACAAGTTGAACGGATTCAGCTAGAACCGTCTTTCAAATACGTTTAAGATTTCCCACATTTCTAAGAATTTCCATTGTTCATTGACAGAGACCTTCTGGATAAAGTTTACGTATCAAAACATTCATTTTATTCAACCACAAATCACCTTTTGAAATCTTCATGTACCTCAAATTTCAACAGACAAAAAGCGTTCTCTCTATGTTAACACCACGATGATAGTACCCAATAGTTCTGATAAGAATTCTGGTATATTTTATCTTAGAACAGAAGTACTTTATATTTTTTAAAAAAAATTCCAGCCGTTTACTATAAAACAAAATAGAGTTTAACATTTGGGGTGCCAACTTCACACCGCACCCCAACATTCAAATACAATAGTTCTGAAATAAGGTACGCGTAACGTACATGTAATAAGAGGTACTTTATACTTTCTAAGATAGTTCTGCTCTTAATAACAAACACAATTAGCAAAACCAAATTCCTATCATTCAAAAAGTAAAAAATTGAAAGTCCCATTAGTTCTAGTGAGAGCTACAGATCTAAAACCACAAGACACGCAAATGATCCCGTAAAATTTTCCTCTAAAATCAAAAGTAAAAAAGGTACATAACTTTCAAATTTTGCAAAAATGTGAAGGTTCTAAAAGAATTAAAAATTGAAAGTTCTAGTAGTTCTGAACAGAGTTCTGGATTTAGAACGAAGAGATCTACGACTTTTTGTTATAACATATTTCCATAAAGTCCATAGAAAAAAGTTATATTAATCAAAGTTTGACAAAGTCCGCAAAAAATTGAAAATTGAAAGTTGTAGTAATTTTTATTAGAGTTCTGGATCTAAAAAGACGGGATCTTGTTATAAAATATTTCCATAAAGTTAATAGACAAAAGTTATATTAAGCAAAACTTTGACAAAGTCTGGAAAAAGTTGAAAATTGAAAGTTCCAGTAGTTCTAATCAGAGTTCTGAGCAGACGTCAATGGAATCTATAATTGTTTTAGATAAAGTTTTTCCATAAGGTCAATAGAAAGAAGATTACATTAACTTTTAAATTTTGCAAAAATTTGACGATTAGAAAAGTGAAAGTTCCGCCAATTCTGATGAGAATTCTGAATCTAAAACAGAGATCTACAACTTTTTTATCAAGTTTTTTCATAAGTGCATAGAAAAAATTTATATTAAGCAAAGTTTGACAAAGTCCGCAAAAAGTTGAAAATTGAAAGTTCCAGTAGTTCTGATCAGAGTTCTGAATCTAAAATTGCAAAATCTGCAACTTCTTGTAATAAAATTTTTCGACAGAGTTCAAAGAAAACAGTTATATCAAGCAAAACTTTGATAAAGCCCGTAAAAAGTTGAAAATTGAAATTTCTAGTTGTTCTGGTCGGTGTTCTGGACAGAGGTCAAGAGATAGAGGTAATCGTTTTACATGAAGTTTTTCCATTAACAGGAAGTAACTTACATAAACCTTGAAATTTTGCAAAAATCTGACGATGTCCTATAAAATTGAAAAATTGGACGTTTCAGTAGTTCTGATTAGAGTTCTCGAACTAAAACGACGAGATGTACAACTTTTTGTTATAAAATTTTTCCCCAAAGTTAATAAACAAAAGTTATATTAAGCAAAACTTTGACAGTCTGCAAAAAGTTGAAGATTGAAAGTTACAAAAGTTCTGGTGGGTGTTCTGGATAGACGTCAATGGAATCCATAGTTGTTTTAGATGAAACTTTTTCATAAAGTCACCAGAAAGAAAGTTCACTAACTTTTAAATTTTGCTTAATATAACTTTTATCTATGGACTTTATGGAAAAATTATATGATAAAAAGTTGTAGATCTCTTCGTTCTAGATCCAGAACTCAGATCAGAACTACTACTAAAACTTTCAATTTTCGACTTTTTACGGACTTTGTCAAACTTTGCTTAATATGAATTTTTTCTATTAACTTTATGGAAATATTTTATAACAAAAAGTTGTAGATCTCGTCATTTTAGATCCATAACTCTGATCAGAACTACTGGAACTTTAAATTTTCAACTTTTTGCGAACTCTCTTAGACTTTTGCTTAATATAACTTTTTTCTATGGACTTTATAGAAAAATTTTATAACAAAAAGTTGTAGATCTCGTCATTTTAGTTCCAGAACTCTGATCAGAACTACTGGAACTTTAAATTTTCAACTTTTTGCGAACTCTCTTAGACTTTTGCTTAATATATCTTTTTTCTATGGACTTTATAGAAAAATTTTATAACAAAAAGTTGTAGATCTGGTTGTTTTAGATCCAGAAATCTGATCAGAACTACTGGAACTTTCAATTTTCAACTTTTTGCGGACTTTATCACACTTTGCTTGATATCAATTTTTTTCTATGGACTTTATGGAAAGAATTTTTAGCAAAAAGTTATAGATCTCTCCGTTCTAGATCGTGAACTCTTATCAGAAATTCTGGAACTTTCAATTTTCAACCTTTTGCGGACATTCTCAAACTTTTGTGTAATATAACTGTTTTCTATGAACTTTATGGAAACATTTTATAACAAGAAGTTGTAGATCTTGTCGGTTTAGATCCAGAACTCTGATCATAACTACTGGAACTTTCATTTTTGAGCTTTTGCGAACTTTGTCAAACTTTGCTTAATATGAATTTTCTTCTATGGACTTTATGGAAAAATTTTATAACCTACAGTTGCAGATTTCTTCGTTATGGATCCTGAACTCAACACAATTAGCAAAACCTAAATTTCTATCCTTCAGAAAGAAAAAACTGATAGTCCCATTAGTTTTAGTGGGAGTTCTAGATCTAAAACCATAAGATATACAAATGGTTCCAATAAAATTTTTCTCTAAAATTAACAGTAAAAAAGTTACATAAACTTTTAAATTTTGCAAAAATCTGATGATGCCCTCCAAATTGAAATTTGAAAGATCCAGTAGTTCCGATCAGAGTTCTTGAACTGAAACGACAAGATATACAACTTTTTGTTATAATCCTTTTTGTAAAGTCAATAACCAAAGAATTATATTAAGCAAAGTTGGACAAAGTCCGCAAAAAGCTGAAAATTAAAAGTTCCTGCTGTTCTGATCAGAGTGCTGTATTTAGAACGGCGAGATCTACAACTTTTTGTTATAAAATATTTCAAAATACTTCATAGAAAGAAAGTTATATTAAGAAAAAGTTTGACAAAGTCCGCAAACAGTTGAAAATTGAAAGTTCTGATAAGAGTTCTGGATCGAAAACGACAAGATCTACAACTTTTTGTTATAAAATTTTTCCATAAAATGCATAGAAAAAAGTTATATTAAGCAGTTTGACAAAGTGCACAAAAAGTTGAAAATTGAAAGTTCCAGTAGTTCTGGTCGGAGTTCTGCATCGAGGTCAATGGAATTTATAATTATTTTAGATGAAGTTTTTCCATAAAGCCAACAGAAAGACAGTTACAGTAACTTTTAAATTGTGCAAAATACTGACGATAACCTAAAACATTGAAAAATTGATTTAAAATTTTTTCAAAAGGTTAATAGCAAAAATTTATATTAAGCAAAAGTTTGACAGAGTAGGCAAAAAATTGAAAACTGAAAACAACAAGATCTACAACTTTTTGTTATAATTTTTTTGTAAAGACAATAACAAACAAATCATATTAAGCAGAGTTTGACAAAGTCCGCAAAAGGCTGAAAATTGAAAGTACCATAGTTCTGATCTGAATTCTGTATCTAGAACGACGAGATCTACAACTTTTTGTTTTAAAATTTTTCCATACAGTTAATAGAAAAAAAGTTATATTAAGCAAAAGTTTCACAAAGTCAGCAAAAAATTGAAAGTTCCAGTAGCTCTGATCATAATTCTGGATCTAAACAGACGAGATCTACAACTTCTTGTTATTAAATTTTTCCATAAAGTTAACAAAAAAAGTTATATTAAGCAAAACTTTGACAGATAAAGTCTGCAAAAAGTTGTAAATTGAAAGTTCCAGTAGTTCTGATCGGAGTTCTGGGTAGGCGTCAAAGGAATCTATAATGGTTTTAGATGAAGTTTTTCCATAAAGTTAACAGAAAGAAAGTTACATTAACATTTAAATTTTGCAAAAATCTGACGATGACTTAAAACATTGAAAATGTGAAAGTGCCAGTAGCTCTGATCACTCTGATCAGAACTCTTCTGGATATAAAATGACGAGATATACAACTTTTTGTTTTAAAAGTTTCCATAAAGTTAATAGAAAAAAGTTATATGAAGCAAAAGTTTGACAGTCAACAAAAAATTGAAAATTGAAAGTTCCAGTAGTTCTGATCAGAGTTCTGTATACAAAAGAACAAGATCTACAACCTTTTGTTATAATTGTTTTTGTAAAGTCAACAACAAAAAAATTATATTAAGCGAAGTTTGACAAAGTCAGCAAAAAGCCGAAAATTGAAAGTTCCTGTAGTTTTGATGAGAGTTCTGTATCTACAATGATGAGATCTACAACTTTTTGTCATAAAATTTTTCCAAAAAATCCATAGAAACAAAGTTATATTAAGAAAAGTGTGGCAAAGTCCGTAAAAAGTTGAAAATTGAAAGTTCCAGTAGTTCTGATCAGATTTCTGGATCTAAAACAGCCAGATCTACAACTGTTTGTTATAAAATTTTTCCATAAAGTCCATAAAAAAGAAGTTTTATTAAGCAAAAGTTTGACATAGTCTGTAAAGTGTTGAAAATTGCAAGTTACAGTAGTTCTGGTCGGAGTTCGGGATAGAGCTCAATGGAATCTATAATACATAAAGTCAACAGAAAGAAAGTTACATTAACTTTTAAATTTTGCAAAAATCTGATCAGAACTACTGGAACTTATAATTTTCAACTGTTTGCGGACCTTGTCAAACTTTTTATTAATATTACTTTTTTTCTATGGGCTATACGGAAAAATTTTAAAACAAAAAGTTGTATATCCCGTTGTTTTAGATCCAGAACTCTGATCAGAACTACTGGAACTTTCAATTTTTCATTTTTTAGGACCATCAGATTTTTGCAAAATTTAAAAGTTTATGTAACTTTTTTACTGTTGATTTTAGAAGAAAATTTTATTGGAATCATTTACGTGTCTGGTGGTTTTAGATCGAGAACTCCCACTAGAACTAATGGTACTTTCAATTTTTTACTATTTAAATGATAGAAATTTAGGTTTTGCTAATTTTTTTGTTATTAGCATCAGAACTGTCTCAAAAAGATGAAATTCTCCTTATTATATGTACCGCTATCGGTAGCGTATTTCAGAACTATTGTGCTTGAATCTTGTGGTGCGGTGCGAAGTTCGCACTCCGAAATTTAAATTTTTCTTTTTTTATAGTAAACGCCCGGAACTTTTTAAAAAATATAAAGTACTTCTGTTTTAAGCTAAAATATGCCAGAACTCTTATCAGAACTATTGGGTACTATCATCGGGGTGCTAACTTCATAGACTTGTTTTCTCTTCTAAAACATCCTCATACTTAAAATTCGTAATGTTGTTGTTAATTTTTTTCCACTTACTTACAATAAGAAGGAATTATAGCATCAACTTTCCGAAAGATGTACAAAAGTAAATTTTCAAAACTCTATACAATTTATCAAAGTTAGATAAAGAACAAGTTTACATAGGAGAAATGAAGGTCCTTCAAATTGTGTAACGTTCTATTTATCTTTATTCTAAATTTCATTTATTAATTTTGATTGTTCTTTGGTATAATGAATGCGTTTAATATAGGTTTCTAATTCGTCTACGACGATCTCTACGACACATTATATCATAATCATCTGAGTAGCCGTTACCATATTCATTATTTTTAATTAGTTTTAGGTGTAGCGTTGCGGTGTGTACAAGGCCGGCCACGATGATAATCGTCTATTATCAGTACTTCAGTGCTACATATGTAGCAACGTCAAAGATTCATTTAAATAGTGTAAGCATATTGTTTGTGTTCACTAATTTTACCTTTAAAAATAATTATATAATTGTATTTTTGCTATTTTTTATTTTATGATTTTAATTCGAAATATTAATAGTATTCAGCTTGCATTAATAGATCAATTTTGTGACTTGATGTGAGCTTTAATTGCGTTTATTTATTTGTAGGTAAATATTTTAAAGTTTATAAAAGTTTGCTAATCTCGTACAGAAAACAATTTAATTTTTTAAATGTTTCAGCATTCAAGAGGCAACACCTGACTACCATTTCCTTAAGAAACTGCCTCATACCCTTATCAACGCTAATGTAGAATTATCATTATTAAACCACTTCATCAATTATGTAGTACAGTACTCGTATTCCACTTTGTATTTTGAATATCAGTAATTTATTTGACGAACCACATATAGAGTGTTTGTATTCTCAACACATACCACTTCAAAAATGGCCATATTACTGAACTGTTAACAGCTTTGTTTAAAAAATTGTTAAAATTATTGACATGGCCAATGAATTCCATTTATTTATACATGCCTCATAAATTTTTCCTTTTAAGACTTAACTTGTGTATGAAGTTTTAAATTTTTATATAGGTGAAGTTTGGCTCCGGATAGTCGTTGACTGTTTCTGGAGTGTTTGGAGCTCTTCAATTGTCAATAAATCATCTAACATCCATTATCTAACACTTAAAGTTCCTTTTGATAGTTATACGATGGAACAATTGATGTTTACTGATTCACTCACCATCGGTGAACTATTGAGCTCAAAGCAATATTCTTCTTTATATATAAACAATGAGGATTTATTTATTTCTGCATTTACTACTTGCTAGACGTCATAATCAAACAAAAGAAGAATATAATTATGACGATAGGGTGCTAAAGAAGAAGATAGGAAAGCAAATAAATGTTTTGCAAACAAAGGCGGAACGTGTTTTTATAAGCAAAGTATAAACGTAAGCAAGTTGACAAATTTTAATTTCTTATTTTTTTTTGTCACTAATTTCATCATTAGATATAAATCTGAAAATAAACGTCTTTTTAAGAAGATAAATCAGTGAGAACCAATGAAATTGAATTAACACCAACTTATATGTTTTGAGCAAAAATGTGGTGTTTTGTGACCTGAAAATCTTTTACGGGAAAAAAATGAATGATTGATAAAGATGTTTGTAAAAAATCATAAATTAACTTGGAAGGATAAAATATTAATTATTTTTCCAACAGATGGCTTTAGTAATCTGTATCTCGCGTTGTATAAGTGCGATCGAGTTACGCTAGATGGCGTTAGAAAGATAAGATTTCGTACTAGAAAAACTTTGCAGACAGTTTTGCTATTGCTTGACTCGGTATTGTTTGAGCGCGCGTCAAATATGGACACCAGCAAAGAGAAAATATGTCATATTTTATAATGTTTCTTCGATAAAGGCGAAAATGCAAGCCAGGCGGCTGAAAATATGAATAGAGTTTATGATCCTGATACTGTAACAATAAATCACGCGCAATTTTGGTTTCGTCGATTCCGTTTCGGCAATTTTGATGTCGAAGATGCACCACGCTCTGGAAGGTCAATTGTCGAAAATGTCGATAAAATAATGGAAATAGTCGAGTTCGATTGCCCAGGAACTAAACGTTGCACAAGAAACCGTTTGGAACCACTTGAATAGGGCTGGATCCAAAAAGAAGCTCGATGTATGGGTGCCACACGAGTTAACGCAAACAAACCTCATGGATCGAATTTCCATCTACGAATCGCTGCCGAATCGCAATAAAATCGACCCATTTCTGAAGGAGATGGTGTCACTTACGAGAACGTCAAGTGAAAACAGTTGTGGTTGAATCGCGGTAAACCGGCGCAAATGGTGGCCAAGCTAGAATAGACGGCCAGAAAGGTTTTGCTGTGTGTTTGGCGGGATTGGTAGGGAATGATCTACTATGAGCTACTCCCTTACGGCCAAACTCTTAATTCGAAGCTGTACTGTAAACAATTGGACCGTCTGAAGGAAGCAATCACCCAAAAGTGGCAAGCTTTGGCCAACAGGAGAGGAATTTTGTTCCATCAGGACAACGCCAGGCCACACACACAGATAGTGACTCGTTGGAAGCTCAGGGAGCTTGGTTGGGAGGTTCTTATGCATCCACCTTACAGTCCGATCTGGAACCAAGTGATTACCACCTGTTCCTGTCTACGGCGAATGATTTTGCTGATGACAAGTTTGTCGTAAGAGAAGCTTGTGAAAAGCGACTGTCTCAGTTTTTTGCTAATAGGGATGAGGGTTTCTATAAGAGAGGTATAAAGGAATTACCTTCAAAATGGCAACAAGTTATCGACCAAAACGGTGCATATCTGTCCTAAATTGGATCATTCTAACTATGTTAAATAAAGACTTCAATTTCATGCAAAAATAATGGATTTCTTTTTACTATGCCTTCTATTTAGTTATTGCATTAATTGAAAGCCATTGGTGACGTTTCGAATTTTTATTTTTTTTCAAAGATCTCTTCTCTACTAATTGTTAATGATTTTAGATTGTTAGACCTTTGAGTTTATTATAGAAAAATTTCATTATAAAAATGTGTTAATTTTCTAGCAAATTATTTTAAACATTCCAAATACTACACGACTCTTGCAAAACTTTTCTTAAAACTACTATTGAATTCGTTCTTTAACGGTTCAGAAGGCTTACGAAATTTATTATGCATAAGTTTACCAAAGATAATCAAATCCAAGTTGATACATTTTATTATTCAAACGCAAAATCAATAATTGCAATTCAAAATTTCGCCATTGAGACCGAAGCTGGGGCGGTACCCAGAATTCAGCATGTGTCGCCCTTTTGGAGAGCAATACTAATGTTCTGGTTCACGAGTAATCTTCATTAATTTTCTATCAAAGTCCTGGGCAAAGCTCGGCGCCTCTTCTGATCGTGAGTCAAAAGAAATAGCGACAAAACAGTAATTATCCTTAATAGATTTCTATTTATAGTGTCTTTTCATGAAAGTTGGCCCAGCAGTAGCACATGTGATACTAGTTCTTCTGTTCTCTTACAATCACTAGAAATCTCAGAAGGTTTTAATGTAATAGAACATACGCAGTGGAAAAATGCACACTGTTTAAGGCCATTGATAGAACAGTATCTACTAAAACACCCAGATTCTTTTACAAGAAGATTCGCGACATCCTAACCCATCGACCATGGATTCATATTTACATTTTGTCATTAATATTTGTTGTAACTAAAGCGAAGACTAACCGAAATCCTCAAAGAATAAGAGTCCAGAAGAGTCGTAATGAGTCACATATTTCTGAATAATGGATAAATCCCAGTTAGGTAAACTACCTGGGGCTGAGTGAAAACTAACCAAATTGACAGTGATTCCAAGTAATGTGTATTACCTAAATTAGCATTAGTAAGGTGCTCAATGCTATTGATTGAAGTTTACAGATACTAAATCGCCATGTCTAAATTGTAGAGATGCCCGAGCTCATTTATCCAAATCCATCCTAAAATCCAAAACACATTCAAGAGATGTCATTATAATCGAATCAATTTTCTTTAAACGGGAACAATTACACAAGGTACATCATTTTCGGAATACCGAGCAATAAAGTGACGAAGGATTAACGTTATTCAGATGATATAACAAAATTCCGCACGTGAGGTTCTTTTGATTCAAGATATTTGAGACTGTGTCTTTATTAATGAATATTAAACCAAAAGTCGAACCCCTTGAGCAAATTCGACAACGG
>JAHWXV010614633.1:0-18026 GCA_024586415.1 Phrixothrix hirtus | reverse complement strand
GGTATTACTTTTTTAACAAAAGTTAAAATTGCCGAAACAATTGTCAAATTAAAATAAAAAATATAAATTTAGGTGAAGACATTTTAAATTATTAGATTAATTATTAATATTATAATTGACAATAAATGAAGCTTAAAGGCTGTTATACGAAGGATGCTAGTTAAATTTGGGGATGTGCAGTTTGCAAGTCAATCGACATACAAAATTCGTAAAATTTGATATCTCTACTGTCAAAGAACTCTGACAGAAAATGGGTATACAGAACCATTCTATTGTACAATAATTTTAATAATAAAACTTGGAAAAACATGGATTGAAATCGTGAACATTTTCGAGCAATGATTTTGTTTTATTTTCGATTGAAAAAAGTGAAAAAGAGTGTATCACTGATCTAAAATCTGTTTTTGATGATGAGGAACCATCAAGAATAACGGTGTTTCGGTGGCATCGAGAATTTAAATTCGGTCGTAGTAACCTTGGAGATGAAGTTCGTGAAGGTCGACCAACGAGATCAAAATTAGCAGAAAACGTTGATACCGTACGAAAAATAATAAATGCAGATCGCCATGTAACTTATGGAAAAATTCAGTCATCCTTAGGTATCGACATGAAATAAATAAACCAAAATTCATATGAGCACTTAGATTTCCCATAATTTGAATGAGGCTCAAAAACAGGCTTGTGTCAAATGGTGCCGCGAAATACTTAAACGGTTCAACCCAGGTACATTAAATTTGGTACACGACATTATCAGTGGTGATCAAAGTTTGATATATGCCTATGAAGTATAAATCATATTGTGAAGAAAAACACCCTATTGTCTACATGGATGAAACGTATGTTCATGTAATATACTCATAAAAAAGTCTGATTTGATGACAGAAGTGAGGAATTACATCAACCGATATCGAAGGGTCAGCGTTTAATAATAGTTCATGTTAAAGGTAACGATAGCTTTATAGAAAACGCCGGTTAAATCTTCCGAGTAAAAACGGAAACTGCTGTAGCGAAACGAATTTCCGAAATTATATGAAGTTGCTTATAGAGAAACTGATTTCCAATCTACCACCGCAAAGTATCTTAATTATTAATAACGCGTCCTATCATAACGTATTGGCAGAAAGATGATATCAAAAAATAGCTAAGTGAAAAAGCTTTCCGAGATGCACCTTTAAAATCAGAGATATGAGGGATGCCGCTTAAATTTGGAAATACATCAACACTGCAGTTCGCAGGACAATTTACATTCAAAATTCATAAAGCTTCATATTTCTACTGTTAAACAACTGTTACAGAAAGGGTGAACATATAGCCGTGCTAATACAGAATAATTTTAAAGGAAACAAAACGTTGATTTAAATCGCGAACATTTTTGAGCAACGATTTTGTTTTATTGTCGATTGAAAAAAGTGTATCGCTGTTCTAAAAACTGCTTTTGGTAATGAAGTTCGTGAATGTCACCCAACGACATCAAAAGCAACAACAAATATTGATGCCGTAAAAGTTGATAAATGCAGATGGTCTCACATAACCTATAGAGAAATTCAGTCATCCTGAGACACACATGAATGAAATAAATCAAATTTTATATGAGCACTTGAGTGTAAAAAATTATTTTCACGATGGATTCCCCATAATTTAACTGAAGTTCAAAAACAAGCTCGTGTCAAATGGTACCGAGAAACACCTAAAAACGGTTCAATTCAGGTACATCTCGACATTGTCAGTGGTGATCAAAGTTGGATATATCCCTATGAACCTGAAATGAAACAACAGTCGACTATTTAGGTATTTTAAAATGAATAAAGGCCAAATAAAGTTGTTCGTTCTCGCAATGTTTTCAAACAAGTGATCGCTTGTTGTGTATCGAAAACTATTCATGTGACTACTACACTTTTAGAAGACCGTAAATCTTTAAATGCTGAATGGTATAGAACCATCTGTTTACAACATGTTTATCTGAAATGCGAAAAAAATAAAAGACGATCTAAGTCCTAATGACTTTTTTGTTTCCAAAACTCGAACAACGTGTGCGTAGTTAACGGTTTTCAACGCCAGACGACGCAGTTGAAGCGGTCAAGAATGGAATTTTGGGTATACCGACTTCTGAGTGAAAAAGATGTTATGACAATTGGGTTAGTCGCATGAAAAAATACATAGAGTGTAAAGGAGTATATTTTGAAAATCAATAAAACAATTTTTTTTAATTCTAAGTATGTTCGTTTTCTTCTATCTCGAAATAAAATCAGCAACCCTCGTATGCAATAATAAATACTAAATTTATAATTACTGATCTACATAGTTCAAGATTTAAAAGAGAAATTTGACTTGCGAAATCATAATTTGTAGGGAAGTTAATGTTTCTGATCAATTTCCTTTCCACACAAAATATGGTGTATATCAAGATCAATAAAAAACCTTAATTCCACCGCTATGCTTTTAAGCATCGCATATCAACTTAAATCTGGTACAATTAAATACAATACACAATCTAGAAAATAGTTTTTGACTATGTCAGCGAAAAGTAGCACATCAGTTTTTAATTAAGTATCAGATTATTCACACAAAGTTTTACATTAAAATAGTTGCACACGTTTATAGCTCTTTGATAATAATCATGGGATATGTATTCCGCCACAATTTATCACAGAATTGTGTTTGGTTTGATAAACATATTTCCTCTAATTTATCAAAATCAACAAAATTTGTTATCCTTAGAAAAATTATAGTTATTCAGATGTCATAATGTATACAAACTATTATTTTTGAATAAATTGTTAATAAAACAGTTTAAGAGTTAAATTAGCTTATATTAGTAGCGATTATGTCATTTACGTAACGGCATTCTTATATCAGTCTTCGATACAAATGCGCTGTCATCCCATATTTCAGCTCCGATATCGATTTATATACAACGAGGCGTTAAGGCGAGTTCTGTGAAGAAGATCGAGGGCCTGAAATTTAACAGCGCACGAGTATCCAACAAAACTATTTGTATTCGTTCAGGCATATTCAGAAAAAACACCAATTTTCTGTAAATTTTAAGGTTAATTGTGACAGTTGTCAAATTAGGTATATAAACCATAAAGTTTATATATTTAGTTATACAGAGTGTTCGAAAAATGCGTCAGGAAACTTTGAGGGCTGATTCTACACCAAAAAAATAATGTGAGTAAGTCATTTGTGAAAATGTCGAAATCTCCATGGTTACCAAGATACTGGAATGCAAAAGGAGAATTTTAACATCTATTTTTTGTTCTAGATATCTTAAACTTTTACCAATTAAGTTTTTACTTGGTATATAAACTAAGCTCGATAGATCGAATAATTGTAGGGTAAAAATAATTCTTTTGAATACCGTTAGAGGGCACTTTACCTAAACTGCAAAATTTATTTTTTTCATAACTTTCTTATTCTGACACAATGTAATAAACAATACATCATTTTAAAGGCAATAAAAATCTTTAAAAATAATGTACTCTTTGTTGAAGTCGATAAGTCTCACCGGTTAGTCACAAATCGGCTTCAAAATTTTATTATTTATCTTTAAACGCAACTTAAAAAATAAATACCTAATGTGTCAACATTTTTATTCATTTAAAAAACAAAATTTATAAAATAATAAAAAATAATGTTAAAAAAATTGCACACAACAACAACAAGTAGAACGGGAAAAGAAAACATTACAAAAAAAACAATTACAACACATTTTCAAAATGTTCTCCATTTCTTGCAATACATTTTCTAATTCTGTTCAAACAATTTCTTCTCACGCGAAAAAATACCTTGTCGATTTTTAATCAATTCGCATCCATTTATTATTCTTTGTCGCAAATCTTCTACGTCATTTACTGACTCATCATAAACTAAAGTCTTTAAACGGCCCCAGAAAAAGTAGTCCATAGAATTAATATCTGACGAGTGCGGTGCCCGCTTCGCCTAATCCACCTACCAGGAAATGTTTCATTAAGATACGTATCTGCGTACTGGCGCACTAAAATGGGATGGAGCGCCATCTTACAGAAACCACATATTCAGCCTTGTTTGTATAGGAAGGTTTTCCAACAAACCAGGTAGTACATATCTAAGAAAATTTAAATAAACTTCTCCATTTAGTGATTCATCAAAGAAATGAGGTCCTATCAGCTCATCCTCTATAATTCCAACCCATGTATTTAAAGAAAACTACCGCTGATTATTGTTTTCTACAGTGGCATGTAGATTGTCATAAACCCATTGATGACTATTACGAAAATTAACAATGCCATCTCGTGTAAATGCCGCTCCGTCTGTAAATAATATGACATCAACAAACTGATTGTTGTCTTGGTAATACTGGTAATACTGTTACACATATTCAGCCGTAATTGAGAATCATGCTCATAAAACGCCTGAACTTTTTGGACATGAAATGGATAAAGAAGCTCTTCATGCAGAAATTCCCAAACAGTAGAAGGGGCAATGCCTTCTTCGGAAACTATTTTTCTTGTGCTTGTGCTAGGAATTGCCTCTACAAGTTCAAGCGTTCTGTCTTCCCTCTCTACAGTTCTTCTGTACCTTGGTCTGCCTCTAAAGTGATGACTGTTATTAAATGATCCTACCTCACCAAGTCTTCTATGAACATGTATAAAGGTTTGGACATGCGGGATATTTCCATCAGGATAGGTTTCCATGTAAAATCGTCGTGCCTGTTCTACATTTCCGTTCGCTCTTCCTTAACAGAAATACATATCACGGTAATCTGTATTTGAATAATAGTTCATTTTGGAATAAGCTTAGTTTTTAATTTAGTTTCGTTTAAACAAAAATTTACTATTTCTACTTGTAATTAAACTACCATTAACTGTCAAAATTCATAACATTAGATTCATGGCAACTTGATTTTTGAATGCAAATTAAACAAAGTATAAACTAATGAAAATTTTGAAGCCGATTTGTGACTAACCGGTGAGACTTATAGACTTCAATAAAGAGTACATTATTTTTAAAGCTTTTCATTGCCTTTAAAATGCTGTATTGATTATTACATTATGTGTCAAAATAAAAAAGTTACGGAAAAAATAAATTTTGCAGTTTAGGTAAAGTGCCCTCTAACGGTATTCAAAAGAATTATTTTTACCCTATAATTATTTGATCTATCAAGCTTATTTATGTGCCAAGTAAAAACTTAATTCGTAAAAGTTTAAGATATCTAGAACAAAAAATAGATGTTAAAATTCTCCCTTTGCACCCCCGTATCTTGGTAACCATGGAGATTTGGATATTTTCACAAATGACTTACCCACATTAATTTTTGGTGTAGAATCAGCCCTCAAAGTTTCCTGACGCATTTTTCGAACACCCTGTATATCGCTTTTTTGGATATGTATTTTAAAAAATAAATATAAAAACAATTAACGGCAAAAAAAGTTTTAAACACTAGATCTATACTACTTAAATCTAACGAAATATTGATGTTTACTTTTTGCAAAAAATTATAAAATGGAATCATTTGGAATCGTTGCGATTAATAATGGTACAATTACGTTAATTATACAACTAGCCGCTCTTGATGATAAAGTGAGTATATTTATCTCTATGTTTAAAGAACGCGGATCCAAACTCAGGCCAGGTCGGTTTTTCAGCGGAAAAAATGTAATGCTTACCACGTTTGAATTTCTTTAGGTTCTACAAATTCTAGTAGGCGTAGTAACATTACTATAATAGTTGAAGCCATGGGAGCAAAGGGAATTTGCACATCCTAAAGCTACAAAAATAAACAATGCAAGTCGATAGTAATCAAAATTCCTATCAAAAAAGAATCAATGAAATATATGTAAATAAATAAAAAGCACTTAATTGTATTATAACTTTATATTGTTTAAATAAAAAAATTTAAATCTTTTTGAGTATTTATAATTATTTAAAACTTATAATCTGCTAGATGTGCCAATCTGCAATTTTAAACTTTCCAATTTTGTATGATTATTTTTATCAACCAATAACCCTTACTTATTCGTTATTCTTTTTACATCACAACCTCTAGATTAATGCAATGAATATTTTAAGTTTAAAATGTATTTATGTGCGGTTTTTTTTAAATAATCATTGTACAATTTCCCCATAGTAATAGTTCTTCACTTATTAGTTTGAAATCATCAAAACACATATTCAAATTATTTGGAGCAGGTTCATATAAAAGATATCATTGAATTATATACAGCTTCACTAATAGTTCTGTGAATGATGAAGATAATGAAAACTGTTCAATATTTTAATGCATAATTGGCTACTTGTTTTTTTAATTCAATTCATTACTATTACGTTGACCTATATCTATTAGAAAAGGATTTTCGTCCTCTTCAATATTTTTTTGTGCATTTAAATCTCCCATATCACTTCTGTTTTCCAGTTTTTGAAGTTCTAGAGAATCATTCAACATATTTAAACAGCAATCTTTTTTGCTGTTTTTTTGTAGAAGAACCTTTTGAAAACACACGTGCCGAATTTTTTTCCCTTTGTGCGCCTTAAAAGAAGAAATAGGTTTATTTAAATTTCTAACATCATATAAAACAACATTTCCATTTTCAGATCCCAATCCTAAATATATTCCACAATTACTAAAATCCAGTGCTGTTATTGAACTTGCAACTTCTACTTCAATAATGCACTTTTTTGAAAGAAGATCAAAACATGAAAATTTACGATCCATGCCGCTAGTAATTAGTAAGTCTAAGTGTATTGGAGAGAACATTACATCTGTAACAAGAGCGTTATGTACTTGCAATTGGCATGAAGGTGTAGTGCTATTAATATTCCAAATAGCAACAATTCCCTTCTCGCTACCAGCAACTAAAATATTTTGTCTACGACGATGAAAATTGATAGATGAAATGGTTTTAGATTTTGGAATAACAAAAGTCGATGCAATATTTACACTCATATTATTAAATACTAAAATTTTTCCATTTGCACAGCCAGCAGCAATATGTGTATCTTTAGAATTATAACGAATATCTAAAATTGCATAGTCAACTGTAGGAAACCGTTTCCTAAATTGTTTGGTCTTAACGTTATATATGGTAAGTTGACCGTCAAGATTTCCAATAGCTAGATTATCTTTTATATTATTCTGAAATGTGGCGCTAGTAGGCTTATCAACATTCCAGAGAGTACGGGAAAGTTTAATATTATTATGGAGGGTTAGAACTTCAACTGAAGAAAAATTTGGTACTACAGCCATTTGTGATCCATCTTTTCCATAAGATATTGTTTTGATAGGAGCGACATCTGAATGAGCTGGGGTATAAGTATACTGGAGTTGACCTTCAGGCCATCGATGGAAATTTAGTTCATTCGCAGATGATGCAATCAATGACATCTAAAAAACATTAAATTTAAGAAAATAAAATACCAATTATTAGTTTATTAATGTTTCTTTCCAATTATAGTTCTAAATATTGATATAAAAAAATTAAAATTCCATTTATACATTTTCCTCATGAACAAATAGCTAAAAATATTTTGTCTTTTTTTATAAGCCCTGCACTGCTATATTTATGCATTGCTTATCTATTTTTATAATTTGACTTTCAGTAATGTTATGGTTCATTAAAGGTTTGATGTCGGGAACTGCCTGCAACTCGCAAGCCGTCAGTTGCCTATTTTTGACTAAAAATATCCGTTAGAGGTTCTCCTTTAAAATTACAGTGCAAGAATCTATAAAAACAAAAAACCATATAGTATATCAGATTATTCAATAAAACGCCAAATATAATCACTAGGGCGCAGTCTATAAGGCTGTAAATAAGAGATTCAAAAAGACCATCACGGTTGTGAATATAATAATTCTGAAGGAACTCATAGAAAGGATTGCTGAAATATACCAGTACTAGATGAAAAAATTACTGCGTGACAAGCCAGAAGAGGCAAACAAATTAGACACTACCAACCGAGAGTATTACGGTCAATAAGTCTACTTTTCGTTATAGGTAAACTGCTTGATCAAAATTTCGTTTCACGTATAGAAACGCGCAAAAACAACTAGTTCATACAAAACACTATTAAGGGGGTCTATTCTGTACACCAATATAAGATTTATAAACACTGTAAATGTATAATCTGTAAAAATGTACAGAACTTACTATTCTATACACCGCAGTTGATACAGTACTGTAAAAAGCTACTGTAACTATAAAGTGACTGAAAGTAGGCTGTAACTGTTACAGTATAAGGTTATACAGTGTGTCCCACTAAGCGTAACGAGGTACCATACATCAGGAACTAATATAGTCGTAGAGTTTTTAGAAAAAATTTTATTAGGGAAAGTGGCCAATACAAATTACTGGAAATAGTTTTTAAGTTCCTTATTCTACCGACAGAGGGGTAACTGCTATGGGCATTTAAAAACAGCAGTTTTTCTAGATAATATGCTAATATAAGTTTATCAAATAAATGTTACCATCGCATTGTTACTACAATTCTGCATCTTTTTTGTAATACATTTTTCACTGTAAGATGTAAATAAAACCTG
The DNA here is from genome assembly GCA_024586415.1 of Phrixothrix hirtus. Classification (NCBI taxonomy): domain Eukaryota; kingdom Metazoa; phylum Arthropoda; class Insecta; order Coleoptera; family Phengodidae; genus Phrixothrix; species Phrixothrix hirtus. The sequence continues at coordinate 9,514 of JAHWXV010614633.1, read as the reverse complement.
GAGGGGACGGGGAATATCTTCGGAATAAGTTGGTTAAGACTTACGTTTGACTTAACCGAATTTGGTAAACTTGATCTCATTAGGAAGAGGGCAATTTTCTAATTACAACAGAAATGTAACCATGGTACAATGATATTTTCCGCTACCGTTTGGGTGCGCTATTTGAAGAAATCGCAGTTTTTGTCATTTTTCTTGAAGATTTTAAATGGAACGACCTAATTATTATATCATAATCGTAAAAAACATACCATGAAAAATTAAAAAATATTTTAAAACATTTTATAATTATGTAGTTTTTCACTTTTCGTTCTATGTACTATGATTTAATTAAATCATTGACTGAAGTTCTCTTATCTGTTGATGCCATACATATAAAACATTTTATTCAATTTTGTTATACTGCAAAATGATAATTAATTATTTGTTGTTTTCCGTACCTTCCTTCACACTTTATCTAGGCTTAGGACCGGTCCAAATTATATGAAATACACAATTTGAAGCGTGCTTAAAGGCAAATTGTCCAAAACAACAATGAACACAACAAACACCATAACGTTCTTAAATAAAGTAAGAGTCAAACTATAAAAACTTATCAGAATAAACAAAAACGGATACTTTATAAATTTTCAAAATGACCATCGTCCTTCAAAAGACAACGATTACATCAATGACGATTACTGGAAACGGCGGTTTCAATTTCAGCGTTTATATAGCACTTTAAATTCTTTCGATCTTGTTCTGCAGTGTGGTTGGTCGTGACCGATAGACAATATCTTTTAGTCTTTCCCACAAGTAAATATCTAGTATGTTTAAATCCGGAGGTTTAAGTGGCCTCGGGAACAAACTACCTCATCCAATCCGGCGATTTGGATAAGTGATGTTTAAAAGTCGTGGTTCCTTTCAGAAAAATGTGCCGGGCATCCATCAAGTTGATACCAAAGGAATCCTCTTATTATATCATTTCTCAAGTTATAACCAACTCATTCCGAAGATATTCTCCCTCCCCTCCAGACTTTATTTACGTCTTACAGCGAAAAGTATTTTACAAAAGAGATGCAGAATTTTAGTAACAATGCGACGGTAATATTTATTTGATAACTTATATTAGCTTATTTTCTAGAAAAATGCTATTTTTAAATGCCCATATCAGTTAGCCCCCTGGCGGTAGAATAAGGAACTTAAAAACTATTTTCAGCAATTTTTATTGGCCACTTTCTTTAATAAGATTTTTTTCTAAAAGCTCTACGATTATTAGTTCCAGAGATATGGTACCTCGTTACGCTTAGTGGGACACCCGGTATATACATTTTGATTATTGCTGTCATAATAATTGTGGTTAATTTATGTATATATTATAAAACAGTTTTCAAAAATTTAAAAAAGTAATTTACAAAATGAACCAGAACCAGAACCAATATTATTTTTGTATTTAGTATTTGAAGAAGATAATAATAACTAGGTAGGCAACTATAAATTACAGTAATTTGTAAATAATTGTGTTTTCATTTAATGAAAAATATCACATACAAACGTAATATGAATTTTCAGATGCTCTAAAAATAATTACATAAATTTCATAATTTCAATCTACAAAATATAAAATACTTATGTATGTTTAAATAGAATTTTCTCTAGTATTGTTACCGAACAACTTTAGTAAAAAAAGATTTGTGCACAATTGGTGTCAAAAATGCTTACAGAAGAGCACAAAATAAAGCGTATGATGAATTAGTTGTCATTTTTGCAGCGTTATGACAGACCCATATGGTGAATGGTGAAGAAACCCGAATCTGTTATATGTACCAGATACCAAACGACAATAAATCGAATGGCATCATTCTAACTCATCAACGAAACCACGTAAGTTTAAGCAGACTCTATCAGCCCGAAAAATCATGGCTATAGTTTTATGGAATCGAAAAGGCGTTCTTTTTGTTGGGTTTCTCCTTCAAGCAATGACAATAAATGCAGACGTGTACTAGCAAACACTCACTAAGCTTAGGTGGGCTATCCAAAATCCCCGCCGAAGTCTGCTCTCAAGTGATGTATATTTGCTTCACATCAACGCGCGGTCATACTCTGCAGCAAAGGCAACTGCGCTACTGGATCGTTCCCCTTACAGCCTGACCTTGCCCTTTCACACTTTCATCTTTCTCCAAAACTAAAAGAGTTTCTAGGAGGCAAGCGAATGACTAACGGCGATGAGTTGAAACAACGTGTCACTCTTGGTTCAACAAACTAGCGACAGAGTTCTTTAACAAAACTAGTACCATACCTAAACAAGTGCTTAGATCACAATGTTGACTACGAATAAAAGTTAGTTACCGTTGTAGTTTCTATTTCCATACAGGAGGATTTTAAAATAGATCGACAAACTTAAACACGTTATTGTAGACACCTAACCACGTCGATTAACAATAAAATCAAATAAATTAGAACACTTCTTTGGAAAAAATTTAAAATGTCAACTTTTTGAGAACTGCCGGAAAATGTGTATACAAATAAATACGCTCAGATAAATTCATAATTCATAACAAGTTGTAATATCAAATTACAGAATGTGCATATTTATTTCGTGTGAACATTAACACATCCCATAAGTCATTGATATCATTGATCTATAGTTTTATTCATTAACACGAAAGACCACCCAAATTTTTATAATTAACACAATTTTAATATTTTCTTTTTTAAAATTTATAAAAAATAAATAAACGCATACCTTTTTACAAGAAGTGTTCAAAATGTTTTATCGTAAATGAAAATAATGTGTGTTATTTCGATATCAGTTAATCTATCCATTATTACACACACACGATGTTCAATTTAAAACTCAGCGTAATTAAATTAATAAACACACAAAAATGACAATAATACCCTTCGGTAACGAAAAACAACGTTGAGAACAAAGGCTTCGCCATAAATGAACATCCCCGATTTATTTACCTATAGTAAGAGACATAAAAGTACATATACAAACACCCTAACCATACTGCACTAGGTGCAAACAAGCTAATCATGCATGCGATCTCTTGATTCCGCGCTTGCCGGTATCAGTATCGTGCTAGTTGTAGTTGGGGGAGGATGCAACAATTGGATAATAAAATTTGTTGAGAACAATCTAAGTAAGGGCCAATTTCATAAAAATTTAAAGTTACTTTTACTGCTATATCTACTATTGTCTATGCAATTGTAACTTTGGAAGTTAACCTTGACTTTAAAATAAAGTAAATTTTAAATTTATTATGAAACTGGCACTAATTTTGATAATATTGCGATTAATTATGTGCATTTGCACTGTGCCTTGCCGATTCCGATTGGTGTAGTGGTTAGCACGTTTTCCTCTACAACCAAAGGACGCGAGTTCAGTGCCTTTTTCTCAGATAAGGAAGTAAAATCGTAGTTCCCGTGTCAGTGTGATGTTTGACACGTTAAAACCCCATTAAAATAAGCCATAGGCCTTATTACTCGTCTCATATTTCTAATATTATTTCTATATGTTTCTAGACATATATTGTTACGTTTGGATGATTTCGTTCCCGAATTATAATTTCTTTGTAAATGTTGCGTGATTGTAATATGTATCTGAGAAATGATGATAGTGCATGATATTTAATCTGCATGATTTTCATTGAATCTTCATTAACTTCGCCCACGATGTCTTCCAAAAAAGTTATGGTCAGAAGGAAACCTGGTGGCAACAGTTCACGAAGTGGAAAGGGTAGGTTTGACTACATATGCGGCCGCAAAGGAATACATGCTCTCTAGAAAACTCTCAGGAATCATCTCAAGAGTTGCAGTTTGAAGAAATCACTGGTTCTAAAATCTGTACTTAGCAAAGAACAAGAATCTGAGCTGATAAAGACTGACTTAAATTGTAAAATTTGTAAAAATGCGATTTCTAAAAGAAAAGCTCCGTTTGTGAATTCCGTTAAAGCTCGAAAACTTAACAAATTTATAGTTTACGAGTATTTTACAAAGATCAGAGAATTTTGCAGTGACCTTGATTTGAAAAATCTTTCTAAACGGATACAATATGAATAAAAAAAGTTGTCGCCCAACGGTTTACTAGTAGAAAACTGTTTTGGCACAGAAAGTGTCACCATTGCGGGATGTGCAAACGTATTTGCTACTGTAATACCTTATATGATCATTTTCAAAGGCAAAAGTCTGAATCAAGTGTTGCACGATGACGTTCCAACGGGAACGTTAGAAATATCAATTAAAGGTTACATGACCAATAAACTGTTTATAGAGTTCTTGAAGCACAGGAAAGTGTCTTGATTTTTGACCGAGCAACTTATCATCTAGACCTGTCCATTGTCAACGTCGCTGATTCACTCTACATATCTTTGTATTGTTTACCATCAACAAACACTAGGCATAAACTTCGGCCACTTAATAAGACCGTTTATCGATCATTCGAACACCTTGAGGTCTTATCATTTTTGTCCCAAAATCCAGACAAACAGCTAACTAAAGCACAATTTAATGTTATTCTTTCGAATGTTTGTTCAAATGCAGTTTCAAGGCAATAGGCAAGTTTCCTTTGAATCCTGAAGCAATCCCGAAAACAACATTCACCCCACCTTGACAGAACTTCCAGGCCGACTATTATCTGTTACTACCAACAAAGAATAAACGTTACCTCCTGACTCTGTCAAAGTGTCGATCTCAGGGTCACCTCAGGAGATTTCAAATTAGCGTAATACAAGACCGATTACAAAAATATTGAATTCGTCAACGCCAACTTCCACAAAAAATGTTGAGCTAGGCTCGACACTGTTCCAGCATACTAGAAAAAACGTTTACTCCATAATTTATGCCTTTGAATCTAATGAAGATGATGATTCTGTCCTGCCTCTCAATTGAAAGAACTTTTCCCAAACTCATACTAATACCATAAATTACAGAGGAACGCCAGACACAAGAAATTTTTAACAAGAATAATAAAAAAAGAAAAATGTTCAAAGTCTAACACAAAAGAAATGCTGATAATACCTAGGTGGAAAAGGGATGGTATTATTAGGGATGCAAGGAAGGTAAGATGGCCTATATGAGAATGCGCTAAGTGTGGCAAATGGTATCGTAAGGAGTGTGTTGGTTTATCAGTAGACGATCTGGAAGCCTTTTAGTTCCTGATGGTTGTTAAGCAAGACAAAATTGTGTTTGTTTTGTTTATAGAGGTTATAGCCATAGGTCTTATTACCTTACCGAGGTATAGTAAGGCCTATTTAGACTGTTTTTAAAAATGATTAATCTTGTTTTGATTTATAATTGAATTTTCATTTTAAATTTATAATTTGTTCCTATAATGACACAGGACTGTTTATTAATCAAAACAATTGATCATCTGCAATATTTTCCATTTTATTTCAAATCTTCCTTGTTACACGCAAGACCTTAATGGTTTAAAGTATGCAAAATCTAATAAAAAGTGTCATTTTTCAATACTTTTTTGTTTCCTTTTAACGAACAGTACTTAATTTCAAAACGGACAGCGTAAACAAAGTTTTCACACAATTGTCGCTTTTCTTTTACTTGTAGTTCTTTACACGGATTTAACCCCAATTGAGCTTTCTCAAACAATATTTGCTTATGTCATTTAAATACAAACATTACACATTAAAGATTCCATTAATTATGATTGTTATGCTAATTTATAACAAGACCAATAAAATGTCTGAAGCAAATAATTATGAACCTTGTATTAATAAATGCATTTATTTTCCGGGAATTAGGAAAAATAGCAAAGCACGAATAGTTTGAGTAGTCATCATTCAAATGCTTAATTTGAAACCAGCAGCTGTATTTAGATTCAACTAAAAATAAATAATGAATAACCGATTTACTACCACTGGATCTCCTGAAACTAATTTACAAAGATATAAATCCACCATTTAAGAGTGAAAGTTTCCTTTTCAAGCACAACAAAAATTCAAGCGTAGTTTGGTAAACCATTATCTCCCATAACAGCAATTTTGCATTTAAAGTGCAGCTGAACGCGAAAACTCAAAATGTGCGAGCCAATTTGGGCCTTAAGCGAGCAATGAAATTTTGACGCTTGACTGTACATTTTAAATTAACTCTGTAATCAAAATACCATACATCAATTAATATTAAATTAAACTAATTTTTAAAACATTCCTTAAATACAAATTACAAATAATATATACACAAATTTACTTAAATTTAAATAATTTACATACCACCAATTAATTCACTTAAGAATGCATTTGCACATATTAATTTAAAATAAATTTGTACTTTAACAATTTTGTTCAAGAAACGTCAACTGTTACATTAATATTTAGCAAAACTAAATATTTTTATTTATACTTACATTTAGTATTTAAATTTAATGTAATTCCGAGAAAAATAATGTATTTTTTAGGATAACTTTTATTAACACAGTTTTATAATTTTTTTTCGCACATTTAGCTATATGCCATTTTGTTGTTTTTTGAGGTTTTACAGTGACAATTTAATTCATTTCTATATAAAAAATCGCATAAGCCGCTATGATTTTATCGACTTGACATTAGCTAAAATTGTAGTTAACTTTGCAGTAATCAGTGCGCGCTTTTTTTCAACCCTAATGCAATTCTTAAATTGTTCTGTAACAAATCAGGCATCATCTTGGACATTCAAAATTTAAAAAAATCTGGTGTGAGACAACACATGACTTTCTCTTACGTTCATAGATATACAAATATGCAAATGTCCGCAACTGATTCAAATATTATTTACGTTTATTTGGGAACGATAATTCTAACGGTCACCCATCCCAGTTACTGGACACGCAAATCCCGGCTTAACTCCAGAGATTTTCTCCGATAACGCGCTTCATCGCATTTTTTTCAGCAAAACCGCTAAGTTCACGTGAAAGTATATCAAAAATATAAGAACCATAGCAAGTTTTAAAGAAATTGTTAAAGACGTTTTCGAGAAAATCACAAAAAAACTTAAAAATCCCAAGATTAAAATGGCACTTCCGGTGATTAGATCTTAACTAAATTCTCGAAATTTCATGCATAGAAGATAAAAAACTTAAATATGGTTTTTCATTTCCATATGATGTTTTTTTGTTTGAGATATATTGTTCATAACTAATACTCCAAGTACTTCCAGTTACTCGATTTGCAAAAATTTATTAGAGAAACTCCTTAGTTAATATAAAACAAAATTAGGTAGCTAAGAAATATACTAAGTTTAAAAAAATCGTTAGAACTGATTTCAAGAAAATCGTGAAAACGGAGAATTCAAAAAATATCTAAAAATGACAGAAATAAAGTGGTACTTCCGGTTATTCGATACTAACTAAATTTTTGAATTTGCATACAAAGGCGATTATTCCCTTAAATATAGATTTTTATTTAGCTAGAGCTTTTAGTTTCATAGTTATTTTATTCAAAGTTGAAGCTGAAAGCACTTCCGGTTACTCGATTTACGGAAAATTTTCTGAGTAACTGCCTTGAATATATGAAATCGTCTTAAATGTCTAAGGCATATAGTAAATTTTTTAAAATTCGTTAGAGCAGCTTTTAAGAAAATCACAAAAAACGAAAAATTCGGAAAATATCTAAAAATGACAGAAATAAAGTGGCACTTCCAGTTATTCAATTTTAATCATATTCTTGATTTAACACACTAAAGTGATCTTTTTAATTTATTGTATTTCTTAAGCATTTAACACCCTTTCATATAATCTATGCGGTTACTCAGAAAATTTTCTGTAAATCGAGTAACCGGAAGTACTTAGAGTATTAGTTGTGAACGACGTATCTCAAAAAGTTAATCATTATATCAAAATCAAAAGCTATATTTATATTTTATATCTTAGTTAAACTCGAATGACCGAAAGTGTCACTTTATTCTTGCGTTTTTTAAGTTTTTTGCGATTTTGTTGAAAACCACTTTAACAATTTTTTTTTAAACTTGCTACGGTTCTTATATCCTTGACAGCCTTTTACGCTGACTTAAAGGTTTCCCTGAAAAAATGCATTGAAGCGAGTTATCAGAGAAAATCTCTGGAGTTAAGCAGGATTTTACGTGTCCAGTAACTTGGATGAATGACCGTTACAATTATCGTTCCCAAAATAAACGTAAATAATATTTTAATTATTTGTGAACATTTGCATCTTTATATATCTATGTTCGCAAGAGAAAGTCGTGTGTTGTCTCACACCAGACTTTTAAATAAGTGATCAAAATGCACCTGGTTAACAATTAGATATGTATTGCTGCTGCTTGGTTTCTAATTTAACTGTCACTATCGAATTTGTGAATAAGTTTTGTTGAATAATTTCCAAAATGACAAGATTTGGTCCAGAATCATTGAAAACATTTGAAAATTCCGTAAGAAGTTTTATAGGGTAACTGTTCCTAATTTCGGCCCGCTCCCAGTAGTCGGTCATTTCCTAAAACGTATATGTATAAATAAGAAATATAGATTCAACTCTAAAGTATTTGAACGTTCTAATAGTCAGTCACCCTTCCACCTACATTATATACAATTGTGTACCATAATTTAATTTATGTACTATTTTGATTTATTATTGTACGGGAATAATGCTTTGAATAATCCCGTAATAGTTGTTATTTTATCTTGATTTGAGTTAACTATACGGCTAACTGCCCCTCATTTGTTTGTTTTATTTTAACTAGATTTAGCTTTAAGACCTTTAACTTAGCTTAGACTTAGGAGTAAGTCCAAGTAGAACCTGCATCACATCTGAGGACGTAGAGCGGGGCCTGTTCCTATAAGTGGATAATCCATTACTTGACAGCTAAATAAACGCGAGCGACCAGTTCTGTCTCGCTGGTCGTTGCCTTTTGAGCATAATCCTTACCGCGAGCAGCGACAATGACGCCCCAACCTGTTAGTGTACCGTGAATTTCTTTGATTGGATACGGAACTCTTAACAGCGATTCCTGTCGGTAGTTTTGGACCCCGCTTCTCATCACAGTAGCTTAGTCGGCGCTCGCTGTTAACGTCGGTTCCGTCGGCCGCAACGTGGTCCGACCTAGTGACAAATTGGACCGTGATAAACGTTTGGTTATCATTAACTCTTTCATTATTGGTTTCAATAAAATCATACTTACTTTTATAAGTATATTAAATATTAAGTTAATTTCATATACTTGCGATGCTACTAGAATAATTCTATGGTAAATAAAATGGCTATTTCATGCAAATAATGTGAAGTTATGTCGTGTATCGCTATTATAAAGGATTAAAATTTGTGCCGTTTCAGTCCTTAGTGAACGGCATAAAAAGAATTTAAGAACTTGCGTTCTACGCGGTGGTAGCTCTTAGTCGTGAGGGGTGGTTCTTCGTGTTGTCTGTAATCCTGCTTCGACGATTCGGACGGCCAGAATGACGTGGAAAAGGTTTTCTGGCGAAGGACGTCATTTATACTAAATGACGTCGCTCGAACTTCGGTCTCGAAACGAACTTTTATTTACTGTTCGATTCGGTCAACGGCGGAATTGAAAGGTCAGGTTGTTATAC
>JAHWXV010614619.1:0-12113 GCA_024586415.1 Phrixothrix hirtus | reverse complement strand
ATATATATATATATATATATATATATATATATATATATATACATGCATACATGCATACATGCATACATATTCGAATACGCCGATCTAACCCATTTACCTCATCTCATCTCATCTAATCCACTAACCACGTTATCTATTCTAGATCGCATGCATTTGAGCAAGGTATACAGTCATGCCAACACATAACCGCAAAACACATATATGACTCCATCTTAATCCATGAAAGTATTGAAAAATTCGTTTTACGGAAGCCTGCCTATAAAGTAATTTGGAATTTATCGCCTCCGATTAGCAGTACTTGAATTAATAAGTAGGTGTAAATCAATTATGGTTTTAGCTACGCTTTTGCTAATGTAGTTGCTACCACCGCCACGGCCGCATGAAATAACCTCCAATTACATGTAAAAATCGCCGAAAGTATTTATTATACATGTAACTGTCTATAAAACTGTTAATTAAAATGTTCTATGTTTGTTTTTATACACTTACCATGAAACATACTTGCATACAATAACAGCTACTTATGCTGAAATTAAACCGCGAACTAGAAATAGTGCATATTTTCGTGTACATTACTTAGACGCAACCCTTTTGCGACTTTATTGATAGAGTTAAACCCACTTTGTAGCCTCTTGCCCCGTTCTTATAATGGGATATTAGTTACGTCAGCTACCTCTGAGACTCTACAGGAGGTGCGTTAGATCTGCACTTAAATCGCATGCAACGGTTTATGTTTTAAGGGCGCCAGACGGTTGATTCCGTCAGATAGAAAAGAATTAGATAGCGAAAATAGTGACCGTTGTATCCTATTTGTTTAAGTATGCACATTGGAAAGAAAATAAACAGGTTGTAATCAAAATTAAATTAACAATAAGATTACTTATGGAAACAAATTAATGTTAAACATTTTATATGAAAGGAGATTAAAAATATAAATAAATACTTACTGAGTTTCGTTTATTGATTTCCTTGTAATTATACGATCTCTGTTTTTGGACGTCAGGTGGAATTTGGTTCACACTTCGTTGTTTGAACAAGGAAGGGCTACCGCAGACTGCTGTAAAATACGTATAGAAAACCAATATGTTCTTTAAGAGACTGAAAATTAGTTTAGTAAAATATACAAGGAACCCCGTTATCAATAATGTTCTGACTTATTTTTGAAGTTACAAATTATTTATACCAAAAAGAATAAAATAAATGTATTTGATTAATTTAGTCACAAGCAAAGAATGTATTTTAAATTTGGTAATATAAATTAGCATTCCTTTTAAAAAAAATTGAAATTTATTGTTTATATGAATTCTAACCTTATTATTTCAAAGAACTAGGTCGAATGTTCTTCCTTATTATTGTGGTTACAAACTGAATTAAGCTATGCTATGCTTAAGATGTAAAATAATTTACGCTTTATCATTATACGTACTTGACCTTCATACGACGTAACAAGATAACAGCTGGCCTAAAACTTCACCAAGTGTATTTAAATTCGTATAAATCTTTAAATACAAATTGTAATAGCTTTCTTGAAATAAGGCAATTCTTCATGATTGAAAACAACTAAAAGAACAAAGAAACACCAACCAAGTTTTAATTATCGAAGAAGTTGGTCGAATTGCAAACGTTTGCAATCACATTGTAAAACTAACTAATCTTTAAAAATCCTTTAAAATTTATACCATTATTTTCATTTTAATGAATATGATTATATATTACACTAAAGAATTTCATTTTAACTCAATATTTTATTTTCAATTTAATTTATTAGACATTATTTAAACAAACTATTAATACAACATGTTATTGCAAAGGCCTGGAACAAGACAAAGCCTCTAAATGGTTTACAAATCTCAACAAAAGTTTGACATGCGTATTCAACCATTAAAATGAAATAGATTTAAAATTACATTTTTTAATGTGGAAACAACAAGCTAAATCAAAAAGCCATGATTCACTTGCATTTTTCAAGTTATTAGTCATAAGTTGTTTTAAAATAAGTAACCTATTCATGGCAACATAATAGTTAGATAAGAGCCAAAGCGTAGAACAAAAAGGATGACGTTTGCAAAATAATGAAACATACCGAGATTCGTAGAAATGACGACAGAAATTATAAATCTAGAATTTCAAAATCAGCAAAGACGATTGGTCAACTTCAGAAAGGATAGTAGAAGTCCCCACTGCATGAAAAATTGATAAAAACACATGCAGAACTCAAAACGAAGTTTGTTCCTAAATAACAATTAAACTCTTAATTACTTCAAGTAATGGTAATTAATTGACCGAAGTGTAAGTGTTAGTGATCCATCATCTCTAATGCAACAATGGCAAAGGTAATAATTGTGAATAAGGATCATTCCAATAAATAAAATCGTAACAAATATGTATTACGAAATATCATAAAGAATTCGCAGGTTTTAAAGTGACAAGTTGATTTAAGATAGGCGAAAGGACGAATTTAATAAGTAAATATTCCGAGGAAGATTTAATTCTAAATAAGAATTAAACAAATCGACAGTTATCAAATTGTCGAAGAATCTAAGATTACGATCAAGACGAATTTTGATAAGCAACTTTAGGATTCTTTTATTTTACAATTTTAAACTCACTAGTAAAGTATTTACGTGTGGCATTGACTAAACAGGATTTACTTAGTTTACGAGTAGTTTCATATGTGAAGTTCTTGAATAGAATTTTTTTGTTTACAAATGTATAAATATTTAAACTTGACCTACTTTTAGGCAGTCATTAGTAAATAAATCCGGGCAAGAAATTTCTGTTAAATATTAGAATAAGTGTCAAATTTAAAGTGGTGCTAATGATTTCATTTCTACAACTTATACCATTGTATTTATGTGAATTATTTTTATTTAAATGTATTTTTATATTATAAGTATTTAAACCCAGTTTGATTTTGTTTATTGAATATGGTGTTAAGGTAATATGACACACGATAAATTTAAAATTTATAAATAGAGCTTACAAGGTAGTTATTCGTAAGTTTATAAAGAACAAGTAAGTAGTTGTTCTTATTTGGGTGAAATTGATAAAGGTTTGCGCTCACGCTTACTATAAATAAATTACTAATTTTATAACCTTGAACTACGGCAAGTAACGAACAATGTTAAGATGTACGGAGAATTTTTCTCCTGACTTACTTATATATTTATTAACATTATTTAAAAGAAAATATGGTTTGCTTTTCGAGTGGCACTCTATATAAAAAAATTAGTATCACCAGTAGAATTTATAAAAGAAAATAGGTAGCAATATTTTCAATAGAATAGATGTTGTTTTCTAAAGATTTTAGTTTCAGGAATGTTTTAAAAACAAGCATAATTAGAATTATTTCTTTAAAATGTATCCCAGATGCTCAAAAAGCATGCTTTCCATCTCTAAGAATAAAATAAACACCAGGACAAAATTAGCAAACAAAGATATGGGTCCTAAAAATTACTTGCTTGCCAAATGAATGGAAAAGTTGATAAAATATAACACTATAAATGAACCGAATTTTAGAAATTAGTAATAAATAACAGAAAAATAAAACTGATATAAACCACAATCACATTAAAATAGCAATGCTGTTGAAAGTCGGGGATATTTGAAAATTTTGATTGAAAGATTGTTTCGTGTTAAAATCCTAATACCGGATTTCTACTCCTCTGGCTATTCGCCCGGTCATTACTCTTGTAAAATTTTGGATAACTTCGTGTTGAACGATTCCCAATATAGTACCTTGCAGTGCGGGTATAAGAAGACTTATATAACTCTTAAGAATATGCTAAAGGTGTTCTATCGTATTGAGGTCTAAACTTCCTAGCAACCGTTATATAACCTGAGTGTTGGCGTCACGTACCTAACATATTACCTCTATAGTTCCATGTTAATGAATGTTGTCGTTAATCGATAAGAAATTTTCTTCAATAATAGGAAGAAAATTTCACAATATATTCTTCTACAATTTGATAATTACCAATCTGAAATTAAGTAAACCGATGGTTTAGGTGCAATAGATTTGTTCCCTGCTTTTATTTTCTAAATATGTCCCATAATTGTATATCCCTCTGTTGTAGTGTTGAGTTGTAAAAATGCGATTCCTTGAACATAGTAACGTTAATTTGTCCATATCTATTAGCAATAAAAATCAATTGCATTTTCTGTTCTTTGTAGCACTTCAAATGTTTGATGTTTCGATTGCTAACGTTGCTCACCATAAAGTTAGTAGAAACTCATGAACTTTGGAATACGTCCAAGCGTCAATAAATTCATGAATTCATTCACGGCCATAGAGTTGATGATAATTCTTGTTTTACATTTATGAATCTTAGTTCATGAACTAACTCTTGAGTTAACTCATGAATTCATTAAGAAATGTAAACACTCCTTGAGATTATATTTATAAAACAGTGAAAATAATTATGCAAAGCCTACTATAAAGTTGTACAACAACTTATAAGACATATTTGAACAAGATACTTTAAAGCAAATTAGTTTCTCTAAACTAATTATTAATACCTATTTGACTAATCATTGGCATTATTGAGAACTACTAAAAGTTAATCATATAATATTACATCAAAAGATACATTTGTTGCTTAAATTTGGAAACTAAGGCATTTCTGACCGTAATTGGCGTCTGTAAAATTAACAATAGCAAATTGAGTCACAAAAAGATAATTAATGAAAGTAAATGGTTTTACCTTGTTGGAACAAGGAGATGCTGCAGTCAAAAGCTTAGTTCAAACAAAGCAATGGTTAAATAAAGAAATATCAAACCAACAATGTAGTGTTGAGGCCGTACAATAGAAAAAAGTTCAGGATTTTCACAAACATTAAAACAATGGATTAATAGATTTGACGGTCCTTTCGCTATATAGATGACCTTTTATAACCAATACAAAAGCTAAATTACAATTATCAGAGGATTTTCTGGAAAATATATAACGTTTGATAAAATACATTTCAATATTAGTCCGTGTATTTGTTAAGCAGAAAATACAGTAACGGATGTTTTCTGTTTCCTTCACATATAAAGCAAGTTAGGAAATGGTTCTGTATGAAAAATATAAACCGTCTTTGCAACTTACCAACAATTGAAATAAGACGAGCTTACGAAAAAATTGTAGTGAATAGAGACGAAGTGTCATTACTATTGAAACATAAAACATCAGTATTGTTTCTAACCATGTGGAATTATTAATATTTTATGCAAATGTTTAGAACGGAGCAAATCAATTAAATCTGCGGAGCACACTTTTATGAAACATGGTTGCTTAGTAACAAAACGAATTTATAATAAATTTTATTCATTAGATATTAGTACCCTGGCAATAAATGTATAACAAAAGAACCTATTAACGCTATGTGTATGCATACAACAGGCGGTTCTTTGATCAACTCATATTAATAACTACGTAAAGACTTGGTAACGCAAATATTACATATCCTATTAATTGTTTTACGTTCTGAAGATGAAATAACTTATTAATTTAACTAATAGTTTCTGTTGCCAAGAATTAAACTTCGGAATTATGTACATAAGTTCTATTACTGATAGTTAACTCATAAATAGTTTAGTAACCTACTAAGCCTACAGAACAATATCTACTATTTTCGAATTTTATAGAGCTACATTGTTAAATGTTTCTGCAAAAGATCATTTAACGAGTGCACTGCAGCATGTTTTAAAACTTAATTAATTTGGGGAACTAGCTAACTGCAAAAATTAATCTTTTAGTTTACAAACCTTTTTAAAACTGTGAATATCTAATAATGCCCTATACTTGTAATTGCATAATTTATTACTTACGCAACTATTGTTTTAACTTTTAACAAACGCTGAACGTATAGTTAATATGCGAATTCTAATCTCATGTCAAATATCCTCGCAAAGTATAATCAATTACAAAGTTTACACAAGTTTAAAACTTTTAATTAAGGCATGTGAAATAGCACAGCGTTGAAAAGCTTTTAACCTTTTGCCGATCTCTCGTAAATTATTAGAGTTTATAAACTAAGCTTATTTTTGATTATTTACTATTACGTATCATGAGAAATGCAATACTTTCAAAAATAAATCACCTAAAATTGTCAGAGGCAATAGCATAACAGTTCCTGATAGTGTAACCTTCTACGCTTTATTCGCCGCATTTCTGAAACAAGGGAATAGTGGGTGGTCTAACACGTCGTAAAACTGGCAGGGGCGTAACGACATCTTCTATCTGGGCTGACCGCGCTGAGATTGAACCCGGTGGTATCAGAACGCAATCAATGTGTGGTATTAAGGGTGCCGTCGGTGACATCTAACGAACGAGGCCGACTTTAAATTAAATTTTCTACGTAACTATGTTACAAAAATATTTATATCTTTTGAAATATTCTAATATTTCGTTAATTCAGGAGTTCTCCTTAAATTATTAACATATGCTTACAATAACGCAAAATTATATTTAGCGTTTTAATGGAATTACGTTAACAACATGTACAGTAAGAAAACCATTTCGTTTTCATCTCTTCCGAAATTCGCTGTATACGGTTCGTAATGATTTATGTCGAGCTATGGAAACTAAGAGCATATTCAACCTTTTAACTTAACAGAAGCACAATCTGCAATAAATGTGAAATATGTATAATCTCAAAAATTAAATTCCTTTGTTAGTCAATAAACATAGTAAATAAGGAATTACTAGATTTTTAACATTTTCAAAATTGACATTTTTTCGCTAATGTGAGGTAGTCGAAGGAGATTTGGTACTAAAGCATCGTCAAGGAAATTAATGGAATTATATTCGGAAGGTTTAGTTGTTTGAACGGTAGATTAGTTTAGGATTACCGTCAAATGAAATTTCTATTTATTAGATCATTTATTCAATTATTATCAATTAAGAATTATAAGAGTGTTAGTAACAAACCACCAAGTATAGCAATCAAAGCATATGGTTTCCCTGACAGCGTACAAAGCCATATCCACATCAGCTTCTGAGTATACAATTGTAATATTCGATTTCAGATATAAAATAATTTACAAAATTAAATTTTGTAGAACCTCACAAGATAAAATACTCTGCCGAGGTCAGGTTATGGTTTGAGTCGAAACAACCAAGCTCTACTACAATTTATATTAAAACGTCAATAATATAAATTGTAGTAGAGCTTGGTTTTTTCGACTCGTACCATAACCTAACCTCGACAGAGTATTTTTCCTTGTGAGGTTCTACAAAATTTAATTTAGGATTAATCTAACCAGTCAGAAGTATTTCTACGAATAATTTACAAAATTTATACAACGTCTATTAATAACAATTGTCCATCTTCTTTGCGAAGGGTTAAAATTTATACATTGCAAAGAGGATTATCATTCCTTTCACAGTGTGTATTATTTACTAATTTGGGAAACAACTGAATTTGAAAAAGTGATTAGCTGTATATACTTAATTGTTAAAGAATATTTGGTAAAGGATAAAGAGTGGTATAATGTGTCATGTTTATTTCTAAAATATTGTATTATTCGAATTAGGAAATGCTTAATTAAATTAAAATGCATTTATAATTTGAAATCGTCAGATATTTTATTTAGTTTTGTATACATGTATCTAGGATAAGTTTACTCCGTGAATGTAATTGACAAGGAAAAATAATTAGTAGATTTTACGTTATATTTATTGATTACAAAATTATTTTCTTGAAATTCAGTTATTTTAAATAAGTTCTATATACTTTTACACTATAAAAGTACATATAGCAGCTGGTAAATTGACACCTGATTTTCGGCATAATTCTATTACTCCAATAATTAATAAATTGTATGTTTTTGTCAGCAAATCACTTCTCTCACTACAGCTACATATACTTGTAGTCGGCCGTAAGACAATTAGAAGGCTTCCCAAGTAACATTTTAAATTCCATTTAACTATTTGGCATTTTTATTGGTTTTATAATAGTTGAATTACGGCTGAAATTAAAACTTGCATTATAAAGTTATTACATTTGGTGAATAAGTTTTAACCATGTTGTAACAGCTAAATAACAAAGCCTATTGATCACTTATTAGAAATAGCTTTATAAAAACATTAAGATGAAAACTAAATTGCTTATTTAAGAAATTTGCGTTTTATGACGAAGTGTAAAGCTAAAAATTTTTAGTCAGCTAAATGGTAAGGCATCCAGATTTAAGAAATTGTTGAAGATGTAATACCTTAAGGGTTTTTTTAAAACTAGCTTCAAATAAATACTATATTGGTTGTTTTCCTAAAATATAAGATGTACTGTTTAAAAAAAGTGCAAAAAATTGGTTTGAAGATGATGATTTTCAAAACGAAATTCTAAATACTCTTATCTGGCCTTGTACACATTTAGTGCTAGCTGTAAGTAGAACGAACCCAGCTCAGACAGTTTCTAAATTTTTATGAAAAATTGATGAAGGATAAGGTAGATACTATTATTTAAACGAACACGTGATAATGTCGAAAATTTGATTTAAAAAATTACGTCTTGGGAATGCTGCATTAAATTAGACAAATAATTTGGAGGTGAATAGAATTTCCATAATTCTTTCATTTGCGATAAAAAAATATTGAATATTCTATTTAGAAAAAGGAAATTTTTATTCGCCACATATTTATAACGCACACTGTACATGGGAAATTAATTTTAGATCATGCCTTAATTAACCCCATTGCTATTGTCTAAACTATCTTTTTACTTTAAGTACACAAAGTTGTAATCAAGGAAGCGGCTACTAGTTGGATACCTGGTATATGTGTTTAATAATTGAGAGTAAAAATATCATCACAAATTAAAATTTCGAAAGGTTCTCTTGGTAAATGTCTTCCCAACGTATCAAAGTGCGATATTGATATGCCATTATAAATTGCGAGCTCTTTAGGTATGAACTCGGTCTTGGATGCCTTAAAGCCTTGAACATCGACTAAGAATTTCATTTTCTGTTACACGCAAACGTTCACTTGAAAAGTTCGAATGAATATGAATTAAAATCGGAGCATATCTTAAATTATATGAAATTAACTACGTAAGTTGGGTCTATATAAATATCTATCGTCATTTTCTAATTCGAGATCTATTTCACGAATGATGAAGTCTTTAAAATTAAACACAAATTCACACACGAGTAAATCCAATTTAAAGTAGTTCATAACACATCATATAAAATCTTGAGTTGATTGATAAATTTCATCTGTCACTATATTTATGGATCTATAATAATTCATGTTTGTTTTATATAAACTATGTACTTTTTCTAGCAAGAAGTCATACGTAGGAAAACATAAATATCAGAGTTGTGATTTTGAGCCTGGATGTGTGAATATGGCAATAAGGGTTTATTTATAAAGACGGAATTCTTCAAAGTGATTAATTTTTAATTTTAAAATTAGTACTTGTGACTTGTACTCCTTTAAAGTATGTAAGTATTTATACTGTAAATCTAGGCTATAAGCTTATTTAATTAAATGTCCTTTTAACGAAATATTTCTATTTATAATGACAATTTATGTATGAGCAGGTAGCAAAATAAATGCATGCAGTGATACTTTCACCAAAAAGGTGCATTTTGAGAATATGTTAAGTTATTGCATTGAATGTATGAGATTTTTATAAATTATTTTATATACTTTAGAAGATAATTCTTATGATTTAAAGTCTGAATAGATAATGAAGATAGTTGAATTACGTGCTATCAGCTATCATAGGTTAAACAACGGTAATTAATGTAAATATCAAAATTCTTAAATGATACAATGCATATATAATTAATGAATGCTATTCCGCTGATGGGTAAATCCAATACATTGAATTTTATAGTCGCGTGCTGTGACATCAGTTTATGTGCGTTACAACCTGTCATCTTCCGCAGAATGTTACTACAATTAATTAATTACATATTTGAAAATGGTCGCGATACATTTAATTAGAGCAAAGGTTTTTTAAATTAATTTAAGACTAATTACATAATAACGAATTTTAAATAAACATTCGCGTATAAATTGGAATCATAAAAATATAATTACCAAAATTATTCCTTAATAAAATTAAACTATATAAATGAAATAAATGTTTGACTTTTTTACATTAATTAGCTGACTAATTCTTGAATTGAACCACGAATTAAACCGCGAATAAAACCGCGTAGTACACTGCAAAACTGTGAATTAACCGCAAATTGACAGCCACACCTCTGGCAGCCAGTTACTACTGTTAAATATGAGGCTGTGAGGCTGGCGTAGAACTGTCTAATCTTTTCTACTTACTTCTTTTTATTGACGCTCTTATTATCTACGTTCACTAAGTAATTAAATTTTAACTATCAATTTTTGTGAATTGCTTTAGCCTTGTTTTGGTTAACGAACATATTGTTCATTATATCGTTTCTTATGTAATTATATTATTTAAATTTAGAGAAACGTTATATCATACTCATTAGATACGACGCCTCAACATAATACTCCAGGTTAACTTTGATCTATAAAAAGCATTTCATTAATCTTTTTGCTTGATAAGCGTGTCCTTTACCAGGATATAAAGTTAATGTCATTAAATTAGACGATTAAATAAAAAAATTCTATGTTAGCTTTGATCTATAAAAAGCACTTCAGGTATCCTTTTGCTTGTAAAATGCGTCCTTAGTCAGAATATAAAATACCGTTGAAACTATATATAACTTTTTTTGTATATAATGATATTAGGCCCGATATACAAAGGGTTTCAATAAATACTCATTTATTTGTTTAAATTCATTTGCTTTGATTTTTCTAATCTTTCATTTTATTGTTTCAAACGAATTTAGGATTTCTTAAGTCTACTTCTCCGGATGCCGAACAAATACTGTGAATAATTTTTCCTTAGGTGGACATCTTGTCGTCCAGGTGTTACCTGTGGTTGTTGATGTGAACGACTGATGCTCTACTCATACTGTACTTTTCTTACCTTTATTTTGGGAAAGCGTCGACTTAATTTCAGCCAACAGATTTTCACGGAGAAGCATATATATATTTATTACTATATTTTTTTACAACATTACGTTACATCATACCCCCCTACTCTACCGCTTTGATTCTGAGCTAGTTCAAGTTGCAAGGTCCACTATTTAATTAATAGGGGTTATCAAATTTGTTTTAAAATTTAAAACTAAATTATTAATAGAGTATTTGACATTATGCGGGTAATGTCTTTTCTTGAAAAGGGCAAATCAACAATCATGATTTCCTATCAATTTTACCTATATATAAGATACGATTATTTGATAAACAGTAACGTACTAAACAGTTGTCAATTAAACATGTTGTCCATCGAACTCATATCCAAATACTTTTACTATCCTCAATCTTCTATAGGTATTTCATGCTATCTTTTTGTAAAGTGATAGACATCGACCGCATATTCAATTAGCGTTAATGAAGTATCGGTTCTAACATATAAGCGAATTATATTCTCAGTGTAAGGGTACATTTTAAACGACAAGAAATATTTTTACCATTCCCTCTTATATCCAAAAATAAACATACTGCTTTCATACTAATTTGTAATATTTACGTATTTTTCGAAATATGCGCCCTTAAACGTTTTTGAATCGTACCACGCTATGCAACGAAAAGGGAACAAAATGAATTGAGTAGAAGGCAAACTTTAATAGAGCACCTTAAACTTGTAACAGTTTTATTTATTCTTTTCGTAGCTAATATTCAAATAACGGTTTGAAGCTCTGCACTCCATTAAGCAGGCGAATTTGCTAAAAAAACAGGAACTAAATACGAGTATAAGAAGAATGTAATAGTTATAAGTAAAGCACAACCCACTGACGTGTTGGAGAGTAAGGTAGGGCGTCGGTGTCCATATTTGGGCATAAGATGCTTTATAGCTGTTCACGGTTCAGAATTATCGCCAAAATCGCTATACAAAACGGACGGAAGCCAGGCTAATCGTTGCATGCATGTTATCTTCTAAAATAAAGAATTCTTAATACAATAACATGGAAATGAAAGTTCAAACTAAAGATACTCTAAACATTTTATTAGAATTGCTCGGATATTCGGTGAAGATAAAACAATCGATTTCGAACAAGGCTGAAAGCAAAATTATGTCTTTATATATATGTA
>JAHWXV010614599.1:0-17931 GCA_024586415.1 Phrixothrix hirtus | reverse complement strand
TACAATACAAAATGTCAAATTTTACGAATATGGCAATAACTTACTACACTAGCGACATCTAGTGGTCATTTGTAACAACATAAAAGGCAACCCTCGTAACGTTTTATATGTTATTCAAAATAGATGGGCTGATCTCGTTGTAAAATTAATGCAATGTATAAATACCTGTCTTTCAGTAATATTAAACTATACAATATATTACAGATGTTAACATTGAAATACAATGATAGTGTATGATCGAAAATCAACTACGTACCTGTAAATTAGTACCTACAGACTCTTATTACACTGATTTGTATTTATTCAAAAAACATGTATTGTCAATACTTTTGTAAATAATTTCTAAATAAAACCTTAAAATTGATAAATATATCGTAAAACAATTTATGTATGTTTTAATATTTATTTTGAGATCATTTATAAAAAAACTACGGATAAACAGGTGGGGTATCAATTATATAGGTAGCAACAGATATTTAAATTTTCTTTTCTGTACTTCATTAGTAAACCTACTTAGGCCTGGCAATCATTTATCACATCAAGAACACTTTGAATAATAAAATACAAGAAATAAGTAACACTTGCTAAAAATCAATGCTTTATTGTAAAATTACAAAAATAAAATAAAAATTGGTTACTAATTAAGAATTGTGTATATAATTATCAAATTAAAAATTGAATTATGCACATATCAAATTAACCTTACAAGCAACGTAAGCTAAATATGCAATAAAATTTGTAGTTCTCAGAAAACATAAATAGCACATGGAAGTGGAAGTAAACACAACAATCACAGTAGTCACAAAGTTTCACACTCAAGATTTAAAACTAACACAGAAATTAAGAAAAAACAATATAAATATTTACCCGAACTGCTAATCAAAAGCAATAGCAAGCTGATTTCGAACAACACCATAATATTAATAACAAACAACGCAGTCGGCAAAAGGTTGCACTGTTGTCACATCACTTCTCACTGTGTTATTACTATTTTCTGTTACGAGGATAGGATCGCTACCATAAAAGGATTTATTTATACTTTCCTAAATTACTTCTAGTTTTTTTATTTCAATATTTATGAAGATAAATAAAAGACAAAATATGTCTCGATGAACGTAGGGAATCGCGCTTGTGAGTTATTTGGTAAAAACAATTAAATACAAAGAAAAAAATCCAGTTTTTGTCCCGTCAAAAAAATAAATCAACATGCGCAAAAATATACAATATTCTATCAATTTTATCGCAAACCGCACTCATTTCGGATTTGTAATAAGAAAGTTATGAGGAATTTTGTATTACAATGGGCCTGGGGAGAATATTTTGAAAAACAATAACTCCATTTTCAATGATAAATTACTGTTTCTTTATTATTAGGCTCACAATATAAATAGTGCCCCTTATATTCTTAAATGAAATGTGTCCAAGAATAATTTTTATAGCACTATTCCCTCTGTAATAAGGCATTACCTATAGTAAGCAATTCAATTACCTGCTAAACTAGAATTCCAATAATTTATAATAATTAATTAATATTAGTTAATATGATTGCAGTACCAAGGTGTAGGACGGCAGCTTGGCAATCATATCAAGTGAACTTTAGCTTATTGATAGATTTGCTAATATGATTATTTACTTATCTCTGTTGGGAAGAGCAAGGAGCTTCTATTCAGATTATATACTATTCAATTCGAGACGACTTCTAGACTTCTATTATTACTAAGTAAGATGATTATTATTAAAGACAACATAGTTATTAGTAGTTATGGTGAACACCTATGTTTAGGCCATATTCAAATACATCATGAAACTATTATTTATTTATTAAACCTAATAATTTTTAGAGTTATATTTTATTTTAACCGAACCATATCCAATCACCACACCGCATAGAAAAGTGATCAAAAGCAACATTGCTGATCTTTATTTATTAACTTATTTTTTTGTTGTCAATTAGATTCAGAAACAAGACTTTTCCATCCTAAGGACAATGTTTTTACTTAAATAACAACATAAAATGATATCTGTTTCAGTTAAAAATATTGTCCTTAGGATGGCAACGTGTTGTTCCCGTAAACCAGAAATTGCACTGAACAAATAAATATCAGCAACGTGACTTCTGAATGTTTATTCATTATTCAAAATCACTTTTCATTGAGGGAATAAAAAAGTTACTTTTGGGCATATTTGATTTAATATTTTTGAACTGGTAAAGAGTCTTGCGTACTTTACTTGTCAACAAAACAATATTCTTTCGTTGGTGCTACTCAGTAAAACTTACCTTAATGGGAGCGTAGAGTCCAGACTCACCTGAAATTTTATTATACCCAACATTTAGCGTGAATATCGCTCAGATACATAGTTCCCAAAAGTATAACGGAATACAAAGATTGTTACACGACAGGAAACACTACCGTTTAGTGTTAAAGAAGAAAGGAAGAATATTCGCTTGAAATGAGAATTAGTAAAGGATATCAAATATATATTTTATAAATACTAAAACTAATTCATTCAACAAAACTGCTTCTTTATTTTTCCTCCATTATCAAAGTATGTTTTCCAGTTTGCGATTTTTGTTTATGAATCAATTTGCGGTTAATCTTTTGTCACTTTCGCCGCTATATTTAAGACACAACATAATAGTTATTTCAAATAACTCTGTAGAATAGTCAGATTCAATTTATTTAAAACAGATTCATAAATTATAACCTTTGTGTACGACTAATTTCAATAATACGAGGGTGGTTTGATAAATGGCCGGTTTCAACATGAGAACACAACTTTTTCTTCAAAATTTCATTTTATTTCTCGACATAGTCGCCTTTTAGCTCGATAAACTTAGTCCAACGTTTTTCCAATTTCATTAGGCCATCCTTGTAATACGATTTATCAACACCTCGAAATTATGCATCAGTTTTGCATTCAACTTCCTCATTCGTTTTGAATCTCCTTCCAGCAAGCCATTTTTTCAGGTTTGGTAACAGGAAGTACTCACAGGGAGCTAGTTCAAGAGAATATGATGGATGCGGAAAAAATTCGTAACATAGTTCATCCTATTTCTGTTGTTTTCCATGATGTGTGAGCTGGTGCGTTGTAATGATGAAAAAATATTTTCTTTTCTGCCAAATGTGGTCATTTTTTCTTTATTTCAACGTGCAATCGTTCCAGTAATACCACATAATAATCTTCTGATTTTTTTTGCATTTTAAGATAATCGATGAGTATTATATCTTGTACATCTCAAAAAACAGTCGCCAAAACCTTTACAGCTGATGCAACCACTTTTGCTTTCTTCGGTACACTTGGACCAGCCTTCAGCCCATTGTTTTGATTGTTGTTTTGTTTCAGGTGTGTAGTGGTTGATCCATGTTTCATCTACGGTTATAAATCAACTCAAAAATGACCACACAATTGCGTTTTTGTTTGTCAACAAACGCGGCGCCCATCTTGCTGACAGCTTTTTCACTTGTAAATGTTCATGCCAAATGTTACCCAAACGTTCTTTTGAGATGTTTATGATGCCAGCAATCTCACAGACTTTCAGTCGTAGATCTTCCAAAACGATATCATGGATTTTATCGATCATTTTTTTGGTGGTCACTTCGATTGGTCTACCTGAACGATGTTCTTTAATTGTGCAAACCAATAAATCACAGTTGAATTCACTGGAGCAGATGTGCCATTTTATCAAGTTTCCCCTTTGTTTCTTTCAGGGTTTTTCCACGCAAAAAATAATACTTAATCAATGCACGAAATTCGTTTTTATATCCACAATCACAAGTTGTTCGTTTTTTATGGCTGTCAAAGATAAACAAAATGACATATTTACGTGCAGTCTACTAATAGATTGCATTTGACAGAAATGATATACATTCGGCGATCAGTGGCGCCATCTCTTGGAAACCCGCTAATTAGCAGACCGCCCTCGTAGTTTTGAGGAATTAACAAACTACAATCATATAATTGATTTAAATAAGTGTTGAAATAAAAATACCTTTAGAAATATATGCTTTAATAAACTGTAAAATGTAACTACTGACATTACAACCATTAATGACATTAAATAATTAGTTATCGCTAAGTTACCTTACATAAAAATGTAAACATTATACAACATTCATCCTTGCTCAGTTTCTTACAAAATCTTTCAGATAAAACGGGGGCTTTCGCTCACGCATTTAGCGCCTAAAGATAGAATATTCACTGGAATTTTCTATAGCTTTATCATTCAAACTATTGGGAAAAACTTGTTCAGTAACTGGTTGACAAAGATCTGTCACTTATCCTCCTTTCAACAGGTATAACATCCTCCATGGTAACTTTTTTATGAATTGTAACTAGTAGACAAGGATTTATATCCTTTGTCTTCCTTTCAACAGGTACAACATCCTCCTTGTTAACTTCTTTATGAATCGTTATGTCGCCTCTAAGTGCCAAATGACGAGTGGAAAGAGTTACTTCATTACCGTTGAGTAATCTAATGAGGCCATAATCAGAGTTTGCTTCCAAAAGCTGAACTTCTTCAACAATAGGTCCATACTTGCTTTGTCTACATATTTTTTAAGAAAAATTGGATCAGAAGTACTTAGCCAAGTTGATATTGATGTGCCATTTGAGGACCTTCTAGGATAATTGAACATGCGTGCATGAGAACAATTAGTAGTGGTACATAACAAAGATCTAATTGAGTGTAGAACGTCTAAAAGTACTTGTTGCCACTGACTAATTTTCATACTGTCCATTTCCTTGTGGGTTATAAGGTGTAGTATGGCTTGTAGTTGTAGTTGTTTAATCTCAGCACATACAGGACATGATGTGATTTTTCGTATATCGTCTATCAAGTAAAGCAAATTTTTACAGCGGACCTAGTGATATAATGTTATAATACCACTTTGACATAAAGAGTTGTGTAAACTATATAAGCTTTTGTCAGAAGATAAATGTAGTAAAGCTGCAGATACTCTTGAAAATGTATCTGCTACAATGTTTTTGTTACCAGGTCTGTATATTATATCATATTTATAATGTGACATTTCCAGTCACCAACGCATTATTTTCTCATTTTTAATTTTAGACTTGGATTTACAATCAAACATAAAAGCTACAGATCTTTGGTCAGTTGTAAGTTTAAAATAACGTCCAATTAGGAAATGTCTCCATTTTCGTAAAGCTTCTTTTTCTATAGATGAATGTTGTTGCTCTGACTTCGATAATGTTTGGAGAAAAACGCAACTGGTTTACCCAGCTGAGTTAGTTGAGCTACAATAGCATATTCAGAGGCGTCAGTTTCAACAGTAAAAGTAGCTTCGTCATCAACAGATATTACTACAGTTTCCATTATATTATTTTTCAATTGTTCAAATGCTTTTATTTGATCTTCTGATAGTGGAAAACGTATAACGTGAATAAGAGGATGTATTTTTTCTGAAAATTTATATATAAATTTGGAATAATGAGTAGGCATACCTTGAACTCGCTTGAATGATGCGCTATCTGTAGGCACAGATAATCGTATAAGGGGTTAAAGTCGATCGGTGTCTGGTTTGATGGTATTCCTTTCTATTGTATAACCAAGTCTATTAATTTTAGTTATAGAAAACTTACACTTTTCCTTGTTAAGTGTGAGATTATACTTTTTAATAACATTTAAAAATTTTTGAAGATTCTTGTTATGGCGTTCTTCACTTTTCCCACAAATGGTTACATAGGCATAAGTAGCTTCTAAGCCTTTATTTTTAATATTATTTATATTCCTTTGAAAACAAGTTACTCCGTTGGTCATCCTAAATTGTATTCTTGTAAATTGATAGAGATTTCCACAAGCTTCAAATGCAGTATATATTCGTTCATGTTTTAAAATTGGTATTTGATAATAAACACTACGAAGATCAATTGAACTAAAGTATTCATATTGTGTAATATGATTTACCATATCCTCAATGCGTAAATTTATTTATTGTTAATGAGTAATCAACTACCATCCGTTTCTTTTTGTTAGAATTATTTGTCACTAAAGCTTGTGCTCTCCACGGTGAATGGCTTGGTTCAATGATCTTTTCTTCTAAAAGTTTTTGTACTTCAGTTGTAATGAATTTTAAGTAATCGGATCAATACCTAAGAGATTTTGTTGCTATTGGTTAACAGTTCTCTGTTAAATGTTTGAATAATGGATATGGTTTTGCGTTCGCCATAGCCAAATTACAAATAGAAATACTCGGTTTATTTCCACCAAATATAAATTCAACTTTAGAATGTTGTTTGAGAATATCATGTCCTATAATAGCATCTGCACATAATTCATGTAGCTCGTAAAACTTAACATTCTCATAGATATTTTCAAATATTTTTAGCTTTACAATACAGAATCCATAAACTGAAGAGCTAAAAGCAGACGAAGCCATTGTAACATTTACCGAAATTGGAAATAGTTTAATTTGTTTTTCAGTTATAACTTTATTAGAAATGTAACTGTCAGAACTACCTGTATCAATTAGTGCCTCTATGTTGGATTCATTTATTTCCACTTTCATTAGAGCTTTATTTAAGCAAGGATGAAATGCAGCTGACATCAATCCAAGTATAGCAGCCATGGTTTTATTAATAGAACTAGAATATTTCTGAACCTACATACCTGCGATAAATGACCTTTTTTACTGCAACAATAACACAATGTATCTTTGGCAGGACATTTGTCTCGAGGACATTTATTTTTACCACAATAGTAACACTTACTAGTAACTGTGGCAATCGTGGAATCGCAATCAGTTTGAATGTCTTGTAAAGAGGGATTTAAATGATTATTATTTGAAACAGTAGCATTAACACAAGAAGCAAAGGGTATAACGTAAGACTCAGAATGAAGGGCCATTTCTAAAGCTCTCGCTGAATCATATGCTTGTTTTAAACTTAAACTATTATTTTCAAGAAGTCGGTGCCTTATGTGTGACGAGCTAATACAAACTATAAAAGAGTCTCTAATAAAGTAATCTCTATTTTGATCTGCATTTACCGCTTTAAAATTGTAATCTTTACTCATTTGTTTTAATACTTGTAAATATTGGTCTATACTCACTTTCTTTGTTTTCTTGAATATAGAGAATACGGAGCAAATATCTCATTTGGCGTCTTTATATACAAGTTTTTAAGAGTTTTAACAACTTCATCAAAGTTGTACATTCATTTTTATGTTCAACAGAACTTACATAATTTATAAGCAAGTTAAGTTTTTCTTTATCAGTTTCAATTTTTGCAGCTTCCAAAAAATTTACAAAAGTTTGGCTCCAATGGGACCAATAATGAGCAACATTACTAGAATTGCTATCTATATCCAGCCGTTCCAGTTTCAACAATTTATCCATTAAATTATTCTATAAGTTTATTAAATTGAAATAAGGGTACCTTCAGAAATATAGGCTTTAATAAACTTAAAATGTAACTACTGACATTACAAACATTAATGACATTAAATAATTAGTTATCTCTAAGTTACCTTACATAGAAATGTAAACATTATACAAGTATAAAGTAAAAATAGTTGATTTAATTTAAAAGAATTATGTAATCAGATGATTGTAAGAATTTTATTCAAAATTTACTAGTATTATAGTATTATATATATATATAAGTTCTCGTCTATGTTGAAACAACATGCTATTACTTTTGAAATGTCTTGTGAGTAGAAGTCATTAGCTATTTAGCATCATATCTCATTGCATTTCTTGTTTGATTTTCGTTGTAAAATAAAACAAAATTACACCTAGTTATAATCTTGGTACGCCATATATTGTAATCGATGTGCTTTGATTTTGAATAGAAAGAAGTTTCTTGAGGATCGCTAGCTTGTATCATTGTAGTAAATGGGTGTTTTCCCGTATTCAAATACTCTGTTTTTGAGAAAGTTTTTAGTGTCAGTTATTACTATTACGTTAAAAAATACCGAAGTGTGCATTTAATTTGGAAATGTTTCAGTTAAATTAACATAACTATATGTGCAAAAATTCCCACTGGGACATAATTCTATTGTTTAAAGCATATTTTCCAAAAGAATGATTATTTAGCTTATGTTTCTGTTAATTGATCCCTTGGAGTTGCAGTATTTGAATTCATCGATCCATAAAATTCGATTAATTGCATGATAGACACAAAGAAAAGGTATCGTATTTTCCAAGATGGCTTTGCTTCTCTAGTGAACTTATGTAAATTTTGTGAAATTCTACAATTTAGTACCTAAATCTTTATTCAACAATAAATACTGGCAGCTTATTAAATATCAAGTCAATTAGCAGGTATTTGGGAACTTCCCTACAGAAAGTTGATTGTGAAATGTTATAATTTTAATTCCCGTATTGCAACTTGTACATTCTCCTTCAGTGTAACGTGTTTTATATTCATTTCACGTCATTAAATTCTAGAAAGTTTTTGAGCTATTTTTAAGTAATTTTATCATAGATCGATCCTATTTATTGTGATTCTAATCTACTAGATTTTTGTGCGTATCATATTTTACATTTTATATTATTATATTTTATTTAATACGTTCGTTTCATGTTTCATGTTAATTCCATCTAGAACGTTGTCTTGCATTTCCAGCTAGCAAATAACATTAATATCTCTAAAATGCATTCAACACTATCTAGGTACGTTCTTAAATATCTGAGCTATTAATAATATTGTGTTAGAATTTTATAAAAGTACGCAACGTAAGTCATAGCTCTGATTTAAAACAAACATTTGCGTTTCTAAATATTTCGCGGAGTTCTTTTGGCTTATTCCAAGTATTGTTCAATGACCTTAATCTAGTAACGCTTTACTTCTTTTATTTACCAATTATGACACTAGCTTTGAGGATACTGATTATAATAGTTGTGATGGATAAGTTTCTTTTATTTGCTGATTTCGATGCTAGGTTGAAGGATATTGGTTATAATAAACTGAATTACCCCTTCTTCACTCAGTCGTGTATCAGAATTTCTATACCAAAGACGACCGCTCATCCAATAATCCTCTTTTGACCTGTCACAAATTATAGGATTTTATTTAGGGAATGAAACGAATTTTTTAATAATTCCATGTTGAGTTTACTTTTAAAAACAAGCTGTAAATTTGAAGTTCAGAGCTAATCC
The DNA here is from genome assembly GCA_024586415.1 of Phrixothrix hirtus. Taxonomy (NCBI): domain Eukaryota; kingdom Metazoa; phylum Arthropoda; class Insecta; order Coleoptera; family Phengodidae; genus Phrixothrix; species Phrixothrix hirtus. The sequence goes on along the minus strand of JAHWXV010614599.1, from coordinate 8,812 downwards.
GTAGATTTATAAATTAGTTAAAATGTTTCTAAAAGGAAACAAAAGTTCAATTTGGTGGTAACAGCAACATGGGGTGAGAGGGCACTTCTATTCTCTTTCACAAGGGTGGTTTGACAACTGGAAAAGCATCTGATCGATAATGCCGTCTCTTTTGACACTTTTAGACAATAACATTGTGTCAAAGCACATTCCCGTTCACGTATTGCACAAATAACTCGGTAATATTTACAGAAAGAACGGAAGTTATAATTTGATTCCGTGAAGGAAATGAAATATGCTACACTAGGCTACATTATGATTACCTGTTTTTTTGTTTAAAAAAGTTGTTCTTTTGATAATTGTACGAAGTATTTAACTGTATTCATTAATTACTTTTCGCGTTAGCCTTGTAACATTTTGATCCGTAACTCCAACATGATACTAATGTTAGATTATTATGCTCTAAACCTACCTGAACATTTGTTTTTTATTTATCACACGATAATTTGCAAATACTCCAGAAAAACTTGGGTATCCAATTAATATTGCAGGTGAGTGTATTTGAACGTAAATGTTTTTGTCAATCACAAGTCCATAATCAGTTCCAAGTGTACATAGTTTGTAACAAATGCTGTACTTCTGCCTTAAATATGAGGGAGCTCCCTTATCAACTACATGAATATGTACTTAAAGGTGGTAATGCAAGCTTTTCAACTACACAATTCCAACCAGTGTTAAACATAATTTATGGAATTTTTTTAGGAAATTAAATTAGTCTTTTAATAGATTTGTATGAATTTTACAAGTTATTTTAAGGACAAACTGTGAAATTGCCTAAAGTTTCATAAATTAGTTAGTCTTTAGAAAGAGATAGAAGTATGAAATCAGATGAATGAAAAGTACAGCTATACAGCGCAATTAAAAAGTACATCGATAACGTTTGTGTAGTGACCTCTCATCAAAGTAAGAAAATGAGTACATACAAACCTTTTTCCAAGTGTGTTAATATAGTATGGCAGTAAGCAACGAAGGAGAGCGGCAAACTAATGTAGTAATATGCGTACACTTACAGTGGATCTTTAAGCATAGCGACGACTAACGAATATTCATCTTACATAGCTGTTTCAGTGTGGTCGAGTACTTTCGATTGTGCACATACTTAATAACAATGTTTAACCCGCAAACTATAAGATATATGAGGGCGGTTTGAAAAGTTCGCACAATGGCGATAAAAACAGGAAGTTATACTTGTTGAAAAAACTTTGTTTCAACATAGGGTTCACTAACGCCAATGCATTTAGTTCAGTGCTTCTCCAATAATTGTATCCCATCCTTGAAGTGACTTTCTGGAAGACCTGTAAAATACTCTTGGACAGCTTCAATTCCTTCTTTATTGAAGGAAAAATGTTTAATAGTGAGGATTTTTTTAAGATTTGGGAACAGGTGGAGGCCAGAGGGAAGGGCAAATCTGGTAAATAGACTGAATATTCCAACAATTCATACTTTAATTCGTTAAGTTTTCCTATAGCTACAACATTTACAAGCATACAATTTTTCTTAGGGAAAAATGATTTCGATTTGTCCAAAACCTTTGCGTAATATTATCTGGTTATTGTATAACTTTTCCCAAGATAATTAATCCTTAAAATTCCGTTTTAATTTCAAAAAAAATAGCTACTATAACTTCTCCTACCGACTTTGCCTACTATGGTGTAAAGTAACAAACTTCTGTCAACTATTTTGACTATTCTTCAGTCTCTGGAATGTAGTGATGAATTCATGTTCACCTACTCTTATAAAATGTAGCACCAAAGCCAACTTTGTTCTTCTCTAAACAATTCAAACATCTCTAAGTTAGTTGCATTCAAATGCATTAGCAAATGCGGCACCCATATTGCACAAAGTTTTTTCACGTTTAATTCTTTATATAAAATATGCAATGTACGTTCTGTTAATATTCCTATGGCCTCAGAAATTTCACACACTTTTACTCGCCTACTATTCAATACATTTTGAAGTCTCTAAACGATTTCTGGTATTGTCGCGGGTTTTGGGCGTTCACTGTGACAGCACGATGTTTTAAATTTTTCATTTTAAAACAATGCATTTACACATCGACTTAAATAACTTATAAACAAAGATTGAATTGACACATTGAACTGGAACCTTACACATGCTCATATGATAGGTGAACCTGTATTACCGACTAAAATGTATAGCTTTGTTATTGAATGATGGCACTCCACGAATTTCTAGAATCTCGTAAAGTTAATATTTGAAAAAGACTTAAAACTCAGTTAAAATTTATAGTGTGCAACGATTAATTTCAAATACCTAGACTAAATCCATAACTAGTTATTCTAATAAACGTGTAATCGCAATTCTCAATATAAATTTCGTTAGCCTGCCAATTTTCGTTGGATAAATGGACCATCTCCTGAAATGCTTTCTTGATAAATACAAATAAAAATTAAATAATAAGGTAATTATAATCTGCCCTCGTATTTTATTGCTTTTCGTACATGAAAAAGTTGGTTTTTACAAATTTTGAAATTAGATTAATTGTACCATAGAAATATTTGATAGCTGTATTTTCAAAAAAAATGTTTTTAGCGTTCAATGTGTTAAATAATGAACATATTTTACTTGAATACTGCATTTCACTGCTTTCCTCGCAGCTACACTATAATTACTGGTTCTTTTACATTATCTGCGCTTACCGCTACTCTTATCACTGTCCTTGCAGCTCTGCTATAAACATAATCTAAAAGCCTGTACGTAATTGTATGAGATCAGCATATCTGTATCAAAACTTAACAACGCGATCATAAAATGGATGTCTAATGAAAGAGCAGCCGGAATTGTATCTTTTATATACATCTCAATTTTCCTCACCAGTCTTAAAACGCGCCCTTCCACATTGTAATACATACCTATATTTCCTTTGATATGACAGCAAAAGAGGAACTTTTTGTGGGAACATCCCCGATCCAATTATTATATCATTTGTGATACATACATTTGATACAAAACTGTTATCAAATCATGATACAGATCTGCTATAAGTATTGGCAAGTGTTAAAATGCGTAATACCTGAAATAACGGCGGTAAAAGAGATGGACCAGATGTATCATTTTTATTTATAAAAACTAATAGGGTCAACAACTTCCTACAAAAATAAATAGAAAAAAAATCGAAATGGTCACCATTCTGCTTTAAACAAAGTTATTTACTTGCCTAAGCACATTCATAGTAGACAAAATATTAGCAGAGTAAATTTCATTCTTGGTGCATCCTCAAAAGTAGGCGTTTAGAGTTCAGGACTGAAGATCGAGTATGCCGCACTTCCTTTATTTATCCACTGCTGCGCGCACCGCTTTATTAATAAATTTTCTAGATATACATTGAAATATGTATGTGTACCTATAATTAAGTATGAGCCATATTAGCAGCCTTGTTAGCACACATTTTTTAGAAATATCTGTATTTTTAGTGAATTTAGATGGTATAAATATAGGTCTTACTCAAGCATCACCTAATATTGATATTGGTGCCATTTCTGTAGAACATAATGGGGATTATGACAATTTAAAACATTATCTTAGATAAACTAGCTGCGCCGGTAAATAATAACAACTAAAATTCTGGGAATTCCATGTGCATCCATCTAGTACGAAGATCACCGAATGAAAATTTGCAGAGCCGTTGTTCCTTTAGAATTATATGAATGTTTAACAGACACACATTTGTTCGCCTAGCGATAAATTCTGTGCATATCCATAGGTTTTCTCAATTTCAGCCGAACTTCCTCCTCGACCTCAACTTTTGTTCCTGCTCGAGATTGACTTAAATTTTGGCCTTTCAAAACATTTTAGTTAAAGGAATAAGATAAAAAATTCAATCAATATTTTGCACCAAGAAACTATTTTTCCCGATGCAATATAGGACATAGTCTATTTGGGAGGAATAGAATATGTTAAACTTGGTCAAATTTATAGAAAATCCAAATACGAGAGGTTTCGGTATAACAAAATCAGAGAGGTCATCAAACATATTATCTTTCAGAACTTTCTGAAACTTCAATTTATATCACATGTGTTCCTGAATCATCAAGAAATTTCACTCAGAGGTTAGGGTTAAACATTTGCTCCAATTAATATTTAATAAGTAAAAATAATCTTTCTTAGCTACTTGTTTCATCTCCAATTTTAGGAACCATACATTTAAAAAGAGTTTATATTAACCGTTTTGCTTATTTTCATTAGGGAAATCAGCATACGGGTGCCTATGTACTTTTGAATCGTCGTGTATATGATGCACTTTTTAGAAAAACCTGGTGGTTAAGAACATTTAGCATTGAACGATTACTTTTATTAAATTTAAATGTGTTGTTAATTGGCTCTGAAGTTTTTTCTAACACAATGCAAATGACATTACCTAAACTTGGATATTCTAGTAGAATGCGTTTAAATAAATGTATACTAAAAGGTAGCATTAGTTTAAATTTCTTACAAATGTTCAGTTCTTAATTTTTTATTAATTGGCTTTATTTTCTTATTTAGAATTTCAAATACACAATATCAAATTCAATTTATATTACTTATGTTATTGTTGAATTTTATGCTTGTCCATAAGGTAGGTTGACACGAGCACATTTGGCCGTTTGTTTAGTCTCCGCTGTTATAAAAATAACATTTGGATTTTTGTTTATACTTAGTCTCTAGGTTTTGTTGAGAGATTTGGTAAACAAGGTTAACATTGGTTATCAAAATAACGATTCATGGTTTTTACGATTTGTCAGCAGTTAAGGCTTTTCTATACTAGATTAGGCAACCCAAAATGCAATAATCAAATATTATTAATTTTTAATGGTTGCAATTAAAATTTTTAAAAAAATTAATTAAAAAATGTCGATAAAACTATTGTTCATAAATTCCACATAGTCGTTCCAGAATTATTTTTTACAAATTTTAATTACAACTATTAAAAATTAATAATTTTTGATTATTGCATTTTGGATTGCCTAATCTAGCGTAGAGGAGCCTTAAAAATGTAGACCATAAAAACAGTAGTATGTTGTCTTCTTGAACATTGCTATTAGTATTAATGATTTTCTAACAATTCAATATTAGCATTCAAATGTTCGTATTAATGATCTTGACAATTTGACATATAGGTAGACAAATACTGTTATTGTATTATTTTTTAGGGACAATTCAATATATTCCGAGTGGTTTGTATGACAACTAAAATAGATACTAAAATGTATTTTGTGTATCTACTTTTATAGTAGTGACACCACGCTCTATTAAAGGGAATATTAAGAGATCATTTAACATTAGCTTGTTGAGTAAAATCTCTCGTTCTTCAACTTACAAGACAATGCTTTGTATGGTAATTTAAACTCCCATAAAGTTAATTTTAATAGCGCTAATTACTAACTACTAAATAATGTACACTAAACTATTAAGCTGCTTACGAATTAAAAATGCGAGTAGGAAAGGTCTTCATGTTTCGCTTAAAAGCAGTTTTTGGTTTATTAGATAGTATAAAGGTGGTGAAGTAAAATAAAAATATCTTAAAATCTTGACTACCTGAAAGCTATAAACGCATCTCCTAATTCTCCTCCAACAATATGAACGCCTCCTTCTGGAATGCTGAGCCCATTGAAGAACTGACGAATATCGAGAGCATTGGCCGACCAAGGTAGATTTTGCAGACGTATTATGACGCTCATGTTACTATTTTGGCGGTCCTAGAAGGAAAAATAAAAATTTTGTTCATAACTTATGGAGAAGACATACGTTTCCTGTAAGTATTAGGTAATTATTTTAGACAGTTAGTTTATTTCCAAATTTAGGCTAAAATGCTACAGCCTTCTTTTGTAAATAATATTTGGTTTAATACTATTTGCTGCGCTTCAAATATTTTAAATAAAATAAAAGGATCCTGTAATTCTTTACATAAGTGAATTTGAATTTAACGTGACCATAGCCGTTTATTTAAAGTTTTTGACTATTAAGTAATATCTGATAAATTAAGTTAAAATTTATTACATTTCATTCTACCCTTCTATTTTATTTTAAAAAGCTGCACGCCAATTTTTCAAGCTCAAAATAAACAAATGAATGTTTTACTAAACTTTTACTAAACTAATGTTCAGGGTATTTTTTATAATATGTTTCTAAACATAATAGTCGGAGATCCATTCCCTTCTAGCTCATCGTTTTTTTCTTGAACCGATCATTTTTTGCTCTAAAAGATTAGTTCAACTTTTTTTATGCCAAATTTTGTTGAGGATCCAAATCTGGAAGGCACGATGGCCGCATTTAATGCCTTCTGTGTCAAATTTGCGTTTTTTCAAAAATTGTATGTTGACTGTGCAAACATAACTTTCAGTTTAACCCGTTGTAACTTTTGCGATTTTTAAGCCATTTAAACAACTTTTTTACAAATTACACGCCATTTTATTTTGAGTACAACCGTTAAATTCAATTTTTACTAAAAGTAATAACTTATTATTGATATACAAAAAACCAACAATAGTTGCATCGAGAATTTCATTTCGTATTGAAATTTTTGAGATGCGGGGAAGTTTTTTATTTGTGATTCAATTATAATCGCTTTTGCGCCGTTCAAATCGCAAAATACGGTAGTTATTTTTTATTTGAGGATTTTTTTTAAAATATGTACATTTTTCGTAACAACGAGTTAAAATTGGTGTTCGCATTACGCTCTCGATTAGCTTGTTTGCTATTCGATATACGAGACACGTAACAATGATAAAAACCAAAAATCTCGTACTTTTTTTTAAACACATACAACTAATTGTACAAACAAAATTTTTTTACACATTTTCAATTAAATGAAAATTCTTGAAACGTTACATTTACAATAAACATTTTTCTCAGTGAATGCTCGTTTTGGATATTTATCCATTAAAATAGGCGTTTTAATACGGTTAGCACATTGCCATCTAAAGACTGTGGGATCCGGAATTTTACAAAGTAGGTGATTGTCAATTTTATGTTTGCATCTGATATAAGCCCCTTAAAACGTGAAACTGGAAAGCGGATTCGGTGGGCGAATTATATAAAAACAAAGGTGCCTACCTATTTCAATAAATGGAACACAAATTAATTCATCTTACGGGGTTTGTCTTAGAGAAAACAGAACTTTAAAAAAAACAAAAGCTTATTGTTTTGGCAAAATTCATTTATTTTATGCAAAGTATTCTCCTTAGGCTTCAATACAACGTTTTGCACAGTCAATTAACATGTAGATTGAATGTTTAAGTTCATTTTTAAAGATTTCCTTCAAGATCGCTGTCGACATCTTCTACATGGCTTCAATATCGGCATAACGCTGTCCTTTCATCGGTAAATATAGTTTAGAAAATAGATAGAAGTCGCAGGAGGCCAAATCGGGTGAATATGGTTAATAGTTAAAATGTCATTTTTAGTTAAAAAATCAGTGACAAGCGTCGAGGGATAAGATGGTGCATTATCATGTAACAAACGCCAGCTTCCATTTTCATGATACTGAGAGCGCAAACCACGAATACCCAACAAAAGACGCTTCATAACACAAAGATAATACACAGTAATGACTGTTTGGATAGTTGGTACAAACTCTTTGTGCACTATGCCTTCCGAATCATAAAACCAAATCAACATTGTTTTGACTTCTACAAATGGCGTTTTCTTGGTTTGTCTTCGCTCGGATGCTTCCATTCCGAGTTTTGATGGTTGGTCTCTGGATCATATTGAAAACACTACATCTCATCGCCAGTTACGATAGAATACTTGCAGTTTTCGTCCTTTTTTGACTGTTTAATCGAGTCTTTACAATGTTGAATTCGAAGCAATTTTTGATTATCAGTTAGATTGTGTAGCACAAACCGTGTACAAACCTTTCTCAGTCCCAAATGTTATTTCAAAATGCGACGAATTCAATCCTTGAAAATATTTAATTCCATTTCCATGTATCGCAATGAAGATTACGGTTCATTTATGATAAATTCACGCACAAATTCGATATTACTTTCAGTAACTACAGATTTTTTGTACCGTCGTTATTTATGTCCTTACGGTCGTCTTAAATCGCAAGTACTCTCATACTTTATAAACAATCCTCAAGATACACTTGTTTCATCGAATTAAACGTTTCAGTAAATCTTTTACCTATTTTAAAACAAAACTTGATATTTGTTCTTATTCAAAATTAATTTTTCTACCAGTACCAAATACACAGTTACTTTATACACAATTTCTCCGCTTCTAGTGATGCAAATGTCGTAAACTTTTGACCTAACCTTACTGAAAGATCTACTTCACCGACGCATATCTTAGTTAGTAGATCGCGTCACCAAGAATTACTATTTTAAAACAGCTCCGTTTTCTTTGAGACACATCTCGTATATCTCTATTGCCAAATCATGCAATTTTACATTATTCGATCCTTTTGATTTAAAATTTTTCGGAAATGCAAAAAATAATGTATATACTCCAGGACTAAAGTGCCTTTTCAATCCCCCGCTCGCAGGATTAAAAGAGGCACCAGGCGCCAGTGAGAGAAATAATCTCTCGCGAGATAAAAAAGTACCTTAGTATACGAATTATTTTTTGCACTTCCAAAAAATTTAAAATCAAAAGTGTCGAAGAAAGTAAAATTGCATGATTTTGCAAGAGAGATGTAACGTAAATTAATTTGTGTTCCATTTATTTAAATAGTTAGTTTTTATATAATTTCAGATTTCTTCCGCCCACCGAATCCGCTTTCCAATTTCACGTTTTAAGGGGCTTATATCAGATACAAATATATAAAATTTCC
>JAHWXV010614578.1:0-12875 GCA_024586415.1 Phrixothrix hirtus | reverse complement strand
TCATAATTAAAACAATATTTGGGTTAAAACTGTGTAACTTTAATAAAAATTAAACGTTTCGAAAACTATTTGTCTTCTTTTTCAATAAAAATTGACAACTTAAAATTGACAATTAATACTACTTTTAATTAGTCATCATTTAATGTTTACAATTAATTGCTACTTTAACTACCTGCTTGAGAATGCCTAATCGGCGAAACATATATCGCAAATATTTTTAATTTTTAATAAATAAATTAATTTTTGTGGGTAAGATTGTGTGTTTTTTAAACTGTTACAACAATTACTACTGTAGTTCGCTGTGATAGTGTAGACCAGAATACTAAATAACATTTTACCTATACATTTCTATTCACATAAAACTTCCATAAAACAACCTATACTATTTTTCGACAAACTCTCCCTTCTGCTCCATATACTTGCATTACCTTTGTGGGAGCTTCGTAATTCCTTTTTTATAGAATATTTTTGTCTACCAGACCAGCTAATTGTGCACAACCATCTTTAAATATGATGTGCCTCAAAACTAATTTTAGGGGTCCAAACAAATAGAAATTGCATGGGGATAAACCGTGACTATGAGGAGTATGGAAAAGTATTTCACAATGCAATTTGGTCAATGTGTTTTTAGTTACAATGATACTTGTGATGGGTCGTCTGCATCATTTTGTGGGAAAAGCACATTTAACTTTTATAGACAATAGCTAGGCTAGGTGGTATTGATGGTTCGACGATCTATCAAAACATCGGTAACCAAGCCACCCATGCTTCCCAAAACAGCATGTTTCTACGAGTAGCTAAAGGAACAGCTTTCGCTAGTTTGGAAGCTGGCAGTTTGTTGTACGTCCATTTTAAACTTTTGACGCATGTAAGTAACTCTTTACTATTTTTGCTCTAAGGAAAGCAACCGGGCCCACCTGGCACATGTTCTTCTAAACTACAATTCTTCATCAATAATTTTTTCAACACTCCTTACGCTTATTTCCAATAATCTTGATAAATCAAATCAAAGTCGCCTGTCATGCCGAATAAACTCATCAATCAGTTGAATGTGCACATCAGTGATACATGTTCGAGGATGTCTGGCGTGTGCTAAATTTGCGAAATCTTCTCACTTTTACAGTTGGGTTTTTGATTGCATATTTTCCTCAAGCTGTTGATGAAGTCTTACAACAATTTCAACAAGTTTAATATAATACGATTATAATTCGTTACGCGACAGAATTTGCACTAGGTTGTTCGGACAGCTACCAAAACTAAAGAAAATCAATTGCAGCTAAGATAACCAGTACAGAAGTCATTTAGATACACCGGTACATCAATAAACATCACCATTTTGAATTTCATGAATTGTGTTAGATGTAGCACCAAATTTGAACACATATCTCGTACAAAATCATCCTAATCGTAAGATCGTATTGAGACTATGACAAGTAAATTCTTTGTGTATATTAACGGGATTAAGCAAACCATCTCTGTTACTTTCATGATCATTTTGTTCGATTGTGTATGCATTTTCAATCGACTACCTCAGGATTCACTGATTTAGTCCTGATGTCATTTTGTTTCATGACAATATACTTGGCAGTATCGTTTTAATTAAAGGAAATAATCACTTAAAATAGACATATAAACATTTATATTAATTATTAAAGTTAGTGAATTTGTATTTAATATGAAGTATATGTAAGTAAACATTAATGGCGCAAGTGACACTTGTATTATTTATTTTCCCAGAATGCGCATCAAATACAGTCAGCTTTTGTAGAATAAACAATTCTTTTTAAGATTATCATTTGATCTAGAACAAAAAAAAATTACTCTATGATTCTAATGATTAATTGTCAAATTATGTTCTTCAAGTCATAATGTAATTTCCGGTTTAAGTTGTTTGACATCGAATAGGTTCAACAATATTATCATTCAAAAGTTTTGATAGGTGTCTTTGAAGACGTTTTGAAATAATGGCATCTACACATAGTGAGATTAATAAGTTTGAAAGCGGTCAGACTACGGACAAGTAATGTGCTGAATGAGTTCAGCTATCAATGTAGCAGTGCCAGTGCCAATGGTTCTGACATTCTGAAAATACTATTATTTTAGTGTGACTAACGCATTCTGCCATTCGCACTGAGTCTCACGCGGGATTTTCGCTTCAACTTTCTTTCCCGACAAATAACTAGTCAGAAAAAGCTTATATTTTATTAACCTGCATTACTATTACGATTTGGTTAATATTGAAAGCTGTTTCTCTTTGTTCAAATTACAAATTAAAACCTCAAGTGAATAGAATATGTTTTCGCTAATGCAGGTTTAATGCTGACAGACCAATAATGTAGCCGTTTCAAATACCAGAGTTGGTGACTTTCGTCGGTTTGGCGTTATTTTACGTATATTACATAAGTTTGTATAATTTTATTTGAAATCACCTATTTATAATATAAACAAATCAAATAGAAAGTGATTATAAAACAAAATTTCTATTCTAATAAGTATTAATGAATTACAAATTTCTCTTCTGCAAAGTTTTTAAGCGGCACGGGACGTAACATCACTATGTACGCACCTTTGTCTTAAATATTTACAATATGAATTCCAAGCTATTATTTTGTTCGGATGTATCGTCAGTAGTTCTTATTTCAACATAAGAATAGTAGTAAACATACGAACTTTTAATAGTAGTGCTGAGTTTAAATTCCTAATTAGTGCGTGTACTTCACTTCAGCGTTGTGTTGGGCGATAAAGTTATCCCATTGTTGTCCAACAGTAAATCCATCGAAAAATAGAATCCGCAGTCCGACACTTTCCAACGGTGGTATATACGGCGATTAACAACCATATATTTCTGTAATTGTCTGTAGGTACCTATTTTAATTTTGTAAATAATCATTAGTTTGGTGTATTAAGGAATTACTGCTAATAAATTTAACAAGCTAATTTCTTAAATTAGAACTTTGACGTCATCGGGAAGCGAGATATAAAGGTTTAATGTCAAATCGCTTTGTTTAAATACCTTTACACATCAAAATATCTTTTTGCCTAATTAAATGTTATATATAAAATTAACACCAGTAATTTAGGTCATATATTTGAGAATCCCAATTTGATGTCAAAAAACGGCATATCTTCAAAGATAAAATCGATTCTTAAATACGATACAATTAAACAAACGTATAAAGTGTAATTAATAAAAACAAATTAGCCCCTAAACTAATCATGAGACCACTAAGGTATTTTATTTGAATACTGGATGCTCAACATAAATACAATTATAGTGGTCAAATCGTTATCATAATATCACCAGCCTAATTGAAATATTTAGATAATGAACAATCTTTAAAAATACTAAATAAAAATATAATTATTAACTACAATAGATAACTTTTGTGGAAATAAAACTCAAATAAGGGTATATGGTAGAAATGAATAAGTAATTTTAAGAATTACTGGATTTAAAGTAAGAAATAAATTTTTACATTAAATAATATATCAAGAAAAAGTATGGCCATGAATCGTTACACAAGTGCATATTAGCAAGGACTCAATATCGAAGCTGTTAGCCTAAAGGCCGTAATTGGTCAAGCGTAGTTTACCGAATACTTAGTATGTGGCTCAGGCATCGAAATTAATTATCGATCAAAAGGCGATTATTTAGTAATTCAAATTTAATATAAAATTTTGGTTACCTAAATTGAAGGTATTCCTTGCACGTTTAAAATGGTCTACTTGCATTTAACTTAATCCAAGATTGGTTTTACGATTTCTCGAAATCGAAGGTAACGTGTCACCAAGCCTACTTTGGTTAAACACCTTCTGGTAGTTATTTAAGATTGACATCTTTTGAATTTCAGGTCACGCCCCTCATTTTCGTTTAACTTTTTGACACAGAAAGTATAAAACTTGCAGGAACTGATTAAGGAATATTGAGATACCTAGTGAAACCTTCCTAAGTGCTAGTATATGTTTACTATTCTGTTGGAAATATAGGACAGTTGTGTATAGAATTTCTGGTAGTTAATAATTATTGGTTATTGCCTTGCTCTTTCTAAAAAACCTTGTTTTATTTGTTATTTTATAATTTTATGTTTATTTTGAATCATAAATAACTAGCTTTCTTCAAAGCTGCAATTATGAAACACCAACTGCTTCTTTATATAGCTGTCATATGTGCGCTAATATAATGCCAGTTTATATTTATTTGTAATCTTTGTTCGTGTGGGGTATATAATGTTATCGAACGATTTTAGGAATAACAGTTTAAGTAAGCAAAACCATAGCTGGTGAATTAATCTACGTGACGTTGTGATTTAAGCGTCTTTATTATAAGTCATTTGCGGGGTCGTGCTAACTGTTTAACGTTACCTGCAGCAAGTATCTACTATCTTTATTCGTTTTTGTTCGAAGTCTCTGATTCTACTCCTCCAGTGCTGTTGAAACAAAACCAGTGGCGGCGTAATTTTAACTACTGACTTAGTGCCAGATGATTAATTGATTAACGTTGTAGCGGCTGTAATAAGCTGACAATAAAATGTTCCCTGAAGATCTTCCGATTATGGCATATAACAAAGATAACTATCTCGTGATAAACAGACTTAATTGAGGATGAAAATTACGCTAAGAGATTAATTCATTCAATGTCAAAGAGATTGAATATTATTTTTTATTTATTTATGTTACTGATTATTAATTACTTTATGTATATGACAATCGAAAATGTTACAATCTGCTGAAATGTATGAAAGTTATTAATATCGCAATGGAACGAACGTCACGTACTTTCACAATAACAAAAATTAGGAGTTCTATGCAACTTCATTGAACGCAACGGTACATCGATTTTTAAAATTAATGCTGACTTTAATAGTCATGAATATTTAATATTTCGAAACTATTTCTTTTTTGCTTACCAATACAACAAAATTTCTGAAATTAATTGCTTTTGTTTTCATTTATACAACAACTTTCTTGAAAGTAAAACATGATAGCCTGGTGCGTGTCCGCTCAGGTTAGAAGAAATTAAATTATCGACTAGCCAATTATTGAAGGTAACTGAGATTACGTGTAAACGGCGAAGAATAATTTTAAAACAAAAATAATTTGAACTTACTGCACGTTAAAATAGCATTAAAATATTACCCGAATGTTAACAATAATTGCAAACACTTTTGACATCACTAGAAAATTCAGCTGAGGCTACACTACAAATATTTGCACCAATTGTTACAAACAAATGAAAACTAAAACTATGAAATAATACTTTAAAAGCTTTTAAGTGGACGTAAAATATAAAGTTTGAAGTACCACAGTAAACGTTACTTGAAAGCTAAATCAGCATGTTTCAACCCTATGTACAAATTATTTGTTTACTAAAATGTCGAGTTTTGCTGAACTACTCTCTATCATAATTAATCTTCCTTCGTTTCTAGTTTAATAGTGTACATATTAGTTTATTTTTGTAACAGCTTTTTAATTACCATTTACGCCTATATATCTCCTGTAATTTCAATCAATTCAAGATGTTAAAACGTTTTCTGGTAAAAGCACTTTGCTAGGTTTTAAAAGATAGCCAAGCATTCTACTTCCTTATTAAACGTTTCCACTGAAGTGTTTCTAATAGGCCTTTGAGAAAAGAAATGCTGCTGTCTTTCTAATGAACATTTTCTAGTTTGACATATAATTTTGTTTTTGTGTGTGCTGCAAGAAACAATTTATTAACGTCAATTTAATTAGAACACGCCTCAAGTTTGATTATTACAGCGGAACACCTTTGTTAGTTTTTTACATTTTTCAGATTTTGGCCTAATCGTTGAGGTTAAACTATGTTAAAGGGCTTTCTCTTTTTAGTTTAATTAAAACGAAATACTTTAGCTTCATTTTGATTAAATTTTATAAATAAGAATTTATATTATATAAAGATAGCGCTTTATACTTAATCACAGTTTCTTCATGCACAAAGAAATGCCCTAGTATTAACACTACCTACCATCTTTATTTAATCAGTACCTTTGACTGAAGGAATGAAGGAATTTCATTAGCATTTTCGTTTTATATTCCCTGGGTCGCAATTGCTTCGAGTTCAAAATAACTAATTTTACTGTATAATATTTTACCTTTTTTAAAAATGCAGTATATTTACATAAATTTTACATTATTCTTTATAAATTGATATTACTAACTCACGTGAATTGGAAACCAAGAATGAATTTTTCTTCAAAGGAACATTTAATAGCAAAATTAATAATTAAAGTACAATATTATGGAGAAATTAAAAAACTTGTAATTTTATTTATTTAACAATAATTGGTAATGTTATATAACTGTTATACTGTTGTAAATATCCATCTACAACAAGACAGTAAATGAATTTGATCACTTATACTTATTGAAGGAATGGCAAATAAATAACACAATCATTTTCGCGTGCGTGTTGTGGCAATACTATAAACTATCGCTGTAAGGTTACCATACCAAACGATTTTAATTAGCTAAAATTTAATAACAAAACGTCGGTTATAAATCAAAAGGCCAAAAATCGTTCCTATGGAACGTAAAAGCGAAAAATAATCAAGAAATATCCTGTATACAATATATTTTAGGTTGGAATAGCTGACTTTAAATAAAAATGATAATTAAGAAAACGTAATAAAGGGAAAATAGATAAAATAGAAAATAAACATACAACCTGAAATTAAAGTTAGGAAAGTTTGTAATATTAACAAAGCATTCATTTCCGAACTGCGAATAATAAAGGTTAGAGCCGTCTACGCCCTAATTTTAGAAATTTAAAATCATAGTACATGACATAGTTTAACTTTAGATTATGGATAATACATGAACATGCCGAATTTATGAAAAATTGCCTATTCACTTGGTTAGCACGGTCGCAGTTTCTTAGATAAAAATTAAAGTCCAAGTCGAGTTTATATTGATTTAACAATGGACCAATGGTTAATTGCTACATACCTTATTCGTGAAATAAGTTACAACTTCGTTTTGCTACCATTTATTTATTGCCGAGCCGTGTCTAAACTGCATTATAAATTGAGTTTAAGCCACGTTGATCTAAGCACCGATTATGAAAGGTCAAAAAACTACCCGAATCTATTTATTTGAATGTAGAATTCCATAGCTCCAATATCCACATCAAATTCATTATAAGCAATTAAAATTTTTTACCTTCAAAACAGCAATTACCATTAACAAAATACTTTAGGTGCATACATCTTTACTAAAAGGTACTTCATTCAGGTGTATAAAATAACACAAGTATCACACATTCATGGCTGATGAATCGTAATGAATGACGCGTCGGTCAATTTCGAATAGCTACTAAATGTTGCTAAATTAATACAAGTACTAGAAGTAGTATAGAGATTCAGTTAAAATATAATTGGTTTTTAGAGTAGGTAGGTAGGCAACCCTAATATTTGCGCATAGTAGGGCTAACTAATGTGAACTTCTCCTTGGTTTAGGATTTTATTAAAAAGGAGTAGCGAAATATCAGAAATCGTGAAAATGGGTTTTGAAAGTGTTCATAAAATCATTCTCCATTTCTATATATCCAAGGTAAACGCACGTGGGTTCCAAAAATGCTCCTGTTATTTAATAAGAAATGTCAGGTGTAACGTGTAGTGAACTTCATCTGAATTGCGGTGGATTTGAATCAGCGCAGACGATTAGAAAGCGTGAAATGCTTCAAGAAAGTTCAAGAACCAGATAGTATGCCAGATTTTGGTGGCGTTCCGCTAATATAGGGCAAAACCTTTTTTCTTTAAGTTGCCGCCATGGATTTGTTACTTAGAAACGAGAGTTGTTGTTGACAAAAACGGAAAAAAGAGTATTTTTAGAGAAAAAGTAAATAAATTGGTTAGTTTTTGGAATCGGATAAAAATAACACGATAGACGCGTTTCTTTCACATCCGTGTCGATTCAGAATCTAATAGTTCCAGGAGTGTGACAGAGAAACGTAATTTCCGAACGTTTGGTAGGGTTCGGTGACATTTCTAAAGCGGATACGCATTTGTCGAGTCATTAGGGCAATAAATTTGGCCGTGTGTTAGCTCTGTGTTAAAAGACAAACCTTTGGTGTGTTTAGGGACTTAACATAATGTCAAATGTTGGAAGACCCGATCCAAGAGAGAGAATGGCATATCTCTGGGAATTAATCAACGCGTTTCACGCTGTAGGAGTTTTGTTGAACGTGTGAAGTACTTGCGCAGGCGCAGGAACCCATAAGCCACCACGGCGGACCATTTTGGATAATTCAACAACCCAAACTAAGGTACCCCCTTTTTGTTATTGTTCTCTGGCTTCTTACGGTTGACCTTAGAAAGGCGTAAGAACTTAAACATTCCCGTGTGACGGGAGGTCAATAATATATATCTTCTGTGGAGATCGTAGACGCATACTTGCATAGATTACCCTAAGATTTGCGTAGTCCTTCTTCTATCTCTTGAATAAAGCCAAATTGAAGGGACGGAGAAGTTATTCTGTAACCTGTCTGTAACTTTTGTTTGGATGTGTACGCTAATTAACCCCATTTCGTTGTCAATAGATGTCTTGTCATTTAATTAGACTTTTATATTTGACAGTAGAATTAGCTAATTAAGAATATTTTAAATTTCAGAAGATATGTACTAATTAAGACCGCGATTAGAATTTATACTAACCCTTGGGGTCTTGACAAAAGGAACTCCGGGACAAATTAATAAAAGGCCTAGGGAACTGTTTCTAGCTATTCCGAGAACAGTTACATATCTTGAGAGGCAATTCGAAGTAGTGGCGCCCTTTTCTCTTCGCATACCCCGATTTCTATTAGAGTGATGATGATGCTGGTGTAAATCTTAGGATCCCCCCTTCTTCGCTGAGCTAGGGGCCTCCAGTACTATTGTTGTGGCGTAAAGCCAAAAGCGCTCGTGACAAAATTATAATTTTGAAATGTCACCGAACCCTACCAGACGTTCGGAAATTACGTTTCTCTGTCACAGTTCTGGAACGATTAATTCTGAATCGACACGGACGTGAAAGAAACGCGCCTATCGTGTTGTTTTTATCCGATTCCAAAAACCAACCAATTTATTTACTTTTTCTCAAAAAAAACTCCTTTTCCTGTTTTTGTCAACAACAACCCCCGTTTCTAAGAAACAAATCCACGGCGGCAACTTAATGAAAAAAGATTTTGTCCTTTATTAGCAGAACGCCACCAAAATCTAACAAGTGTAGACATAATTTATGACTACGACAGTTTTGAATTCCAAAGGCATTCGGTTAATTCTTTACATACAAGTATAGCCAACAATGAACGTTGTTTGGTATGTTAAAGTTATCTCCAAAATGTGATACGTAGTTCTTGAGGAATGCGAGAGTAAAGTCGGAAGAAGAAATTTGGTTTTGAAAATCAATGGTATTAGCTACGGCAAAGATTTTCAGGTAAGTTAATCGATCATGTCCCGTATAGCTAAGAACTTACTCCTAGCGACTGCTTCTTCTTCCAAATCCAGAAAAAGGATTTACATAGAAGGAGGAAATGGAGAACACCATAAATGCTCATTTTTGCGAATAAAACTTTGAATAATTTTTGTATGCCTAATTTCAAAAATATATAATCTTTCCAGGAGTGCATGTTAAAAACACAAGTTTTAGTTACCAGAAGATCTTTCTTTGTAGTCTAGGCTCGACTGTTATCAAAGACCCCTCGAAATTAGTTAAAAATTACTTTAATTGTTTGTAGAACATAGACTTGTTTTTTTTACAGAAGCATTACGTTAGTTTTTTTAACTAGAAGTGCAGAATATCTCAAAAGTGAGACCGTCTCTTGGAAATTCATATACCACGCCGAACCTCTTGTTTGAGTTATTCGTGCATGCCTTTTATCAAAATGGCGGCCATTTGATTGTGACACGTAATCTGTACAGATGAAAATACGGATCGCATGACATTATTTAAATAAGTACCAACTGTTGCTGGTATTTTGCACTGGATTAGGATATTGAAGACTTAGATTCTATCATAGATGCAAAGCGAACTGCTTGTCCAAAATCTAAGGTTGTTAAGGAATAGATATTTCTAGAAGGTAACAGTTATAAGAGTTTGTTACAGTTACACATGCACAGACCATACCTGCACATAACCCTTAAAAATGTTTGCATTTGCAAGTATATAAAATTTATTCACCTCAAACGGTGGAAGAAGCCGACTACGTCTCGAAAGACAAACGGTGAGAACTAGATATTTTATGTCATATAGTTTTAAAAATAATTTCGGTCAAGTGACTTCCCTCATTTTGTATGGACTGTTGCAAGCATACTTTGAAGTTTTGAGTAACCCCCTGCAATGTATGTAGAGGTATGCAGAGAATTTATGTGTATATATATTGCTTGTATCAGGTGTTCCAGGTTCCTAGGACGATGTTTAAAAGATTTCGCGTTTGGGTATTCCCGCAGAAAGAACCACGGTATTAAATCCAGTGAGCATGTTAACCGCATGATATCATTTCTTAGGGATATCAAGCGACTGGAAAACATCTACCTCAAAACTGCCTTTGTACTGTGTGGAATATGGGCTGTCTTGCTGAAACGCCACGTTGTTAATATGTATTTCCTCAAGATCTAGTGAAATATATTCTTTAATTAAGTTCACATATCAATATAAACCATATAAACCATATAAACCATATATAAACCATATAAACCACAGAACATCCTTCTTGAAAAGATAGGTCCCAATAATCTCAAGTTGTGATATTGCACACCAATTAGTAACGCGATCACTCTGAGGAGGTCTTTCATTCAAATTACGGAAGTTTTGTTTACTCATGTATCCCGTTGCCAAACACACCGTTCGGTAACATTTCCATCAACTTCTCACATTCTTCCAAACGACCTTGCTAATCATGTTCAGAGAGTTTTTGAAAAATAATCATTTCATACAGGTGGATATGAAGGTCTTGGTGCAATATTCGTCCCACGATGCGGTCGGTCAACTGAAGGGCAACGGCATGTTTGCGAGTAGAATATCTTGGAGGACTGTATCGCTGTTTTCAGGTGTTCGAGCACCATACGATCTCCTCTATTCTTCTTCACAAAAGAACCGCTATCCTTAAAGTTATAAACCCATAAGTCAATAGATTTTCGGTCGGAAACTGAAACATGGAGTGCAGTTTGGTAATAAGTACGAAAAACACGCTGGTGGCAACAACAAAATCATTGTTACGAATTTACGCTTTGGCAGGAAATGCTTGCTGCGAGTTCTATGGCATATTGCTAACTAATTTGACTCGGAAGGAACTTCTCTCTTATGTCTATCAGCTTCAACATTGTTCAATTTGCAACTATCCTACTCTCCACAGTCTAGCCTTAATAATAAGGAGGGATATTTGCCGCACTGTGTACAGCGTATTGCATATAGAAGATTTGACCTCTCAAGAAGTTATCCCTTTACCAATCTTGAATAGTTCTGCCTAAGTGAATCCTAAATTTGTTTCGTTCTTGGCGCATTGATTAGTTAATTATTGAGAAATTTAATTTTTTTTGTTTACTTTTATCATTAGATCTTAAAATTGTTGTATTTCGATGTTTGATTAATTTTTATAATTTTATAAATTATTATGTAACCTTTATCGAGAAGAACATACTGTATATGCGAATAATTTATATTAAATATTATTTATTTTATATCACTTTTATTTTTGAACCAAAACCGGAATTTGTATTATAGACGACCTTGAAGCCCTATCCAAATTTTAATACTCTGTGTTGGTAATTGTTTGTTAAATTTATTTGATGAGAATTTTTAGTTTAAATATTTTCAAAAATGCAAAAAATTACAATTTACTTTTATGTTAACTTTTCTATATTAGCATAAAATATGTTATCCATCTAATTCAAGGTACACAACCTGATTTCTGTACAAATATTTTCGCCTAGCTAAATAAATTACATATTTGCATACTGTAGAAATTATCTCTATATATTTACCCTATACTATGCTTGTGATAATAATACCAATTTCTCCCACTAATACACAAACAAATGTCACGTTTTTTAATTTAAATTAATAAATTGGGTATTTTATAAGTTTTGGGATGCTCTTAGTATTGTTTGGTGGTCGCGGTTTTTATTGATGTTTTATCAATTAATTTTTGGTTAGTCGAGCGGTACTATTTATTTAAATTCAATTTACGGGGACAATGACCACTAACCTCACTTTGTGGTAGCCTGTCCCTTGTGTATGGACAACCTTGAACAATCGTTTACCTGTTACAATTTTTGTATCTCTAATTTCAGCTCATATCTCTTGAACAAATAACACCAATTGCAAACAAATATTTATTAAAATGTATTAATATCAATTATAAATATATTAGTTACTAAAAAAAGGGTAAAATATTTTAAATAGTTTTCTATATAATACGTTATGATCAAAGAAAGTTAATTTAATTTTTTTTGGTTGATATTGTCTTCAATAATACAAAATAATTAAAATTTTATAAAATCTACTACTAATTTTTAAGGTAAGTGATTATTAAAATTAATCGCTTTACAATTGCGTCTTTGTATAGATAAGGATACTCAACTATCGTGTTTGACGGTCACGGTTACGCACTCAGGTACAGTGTTGGCTTTCCCTTGTCTATAAAATTTTAGGAATGACTGTTATTTTTACAATCTAAAAATTTTAATTAAATGTTTATAAAAATGTTTACGTTAAGCTACCGACTTTGGTTTTACACTCGCGGTTAAATAAAAACTTCATTTTCTACCTTGTTTGTAGTTGTATGTTCTTCCCCTTTGGTTATTTGTAATCTGGAGGATTTCGCTTGCTGGATCTTTATGTAAGTAGATCACTTTGTGTTTCTTTTTGTAAGTAGAGTGACT
>JAHWXV010614418.1:0-10360 GCA_024586415.1 Phrixothrix hirtus | reverse complement strand
TACAATACAAAATATCAAATTTTACGAATATGGCAATAACTTATTACACTAGCGACATTTAGTGGTCATTTGTAACAACATAAAAGGCAACCCTCGTACAAGCGCAGAGTAATCCCTCAGAAGGGATAAATCATATGTACAAAAAAACCAACGTTTCTGGAACAAGTTACTTTGAAAAATTGCGTGCGCTAATCAGAGAGGTAAAAATAAGCCCTACTCCCTGCTTCCTCCTTGAGAAGGGATAGTTAACCTTCTTTACCAGTATATGTGGATAGATGAAGATCTACATGAAGTATGCCAATTCAAGAATCAGTAATAACTTTCAATAAACGTATAGGCTAGTATAATGCACGATCAACTAATTGGACTAGCGATTCCTTGATAGACCAGGTATAGGGTCGGTTAGAAGACTTTCCCTTAGCTGTTTAGCACCATCCATGGTTTATGTATCGGGGATCTCCTGATCCGGTCTACATTTAAGCGCATTTAATTATAAAGTACCCTAAACAATGGACTGGTTGTGGTCAACCCAACCGCTGGCCCGCACCCTGGCCATTTAAGTTCTTAAATATTTTCCTACGGGGACGTCTTTGGTAAATTGTTTATGATCAATCAGTTACTACCATACTGGAACGTTGACAAAATATGCAGGATGGATGTCAGCAGATACATAACAAGCTTGTAGTGTGGGAATGATAAAGCGAACACGTGAAAGCATGTTCAACGTTGTTATGGATGGATACCACCCCAAACACCTTCTTTATTTTTAAATCGTTGATTCTTATTCAAATACAGATTTTATTGTTTAATAATAAACAATTTTCCTATTAAAAATATTAGCTTTACTACTTTATGCTAAAAATTTGCAAAGCGCATGATTAGGTGTGGAACGCACGAATTCATCTTTCTCGATTAGGGTTTATTTTACGGTGTTACAGGAGGAGAGGGTTTTTTATATAATTTTAAGCGTAAAATGAGATTTCAGACTGAAAGGGCCAAAAGAGTTCCACCAAAAAAGTTATCAAGGAAAACGCCTGTGGTTTAAGGTACAACTAACAAATCCAATGAAAGGTTGAAGTTTCTTGCTATTAGCTTACAAACGAAATATGGTTCCTGTAGCTCAAGCAGTTCTTAAGATTTTCTATAAAAGACCAAGTTGAGCGCCCCTTTGAAGGGTCTAGCTCCCTTAGGAGTCATTTGCGAACCTATGCTGATTGGAGCTTTTGCTGAAAGTTTTTTATAGAATCATTGCAAACAAAAATTACAATAAATTGTATACAGAGCACTTTTATCATTTGAATTTTTGTGGTCCATGCAGCTCTAAATATATACCAAAATCTAAATGTAGAGTTAGCTAGTATTAATTATAAAGTAAGTATTAATTGTAAAGAACAAAATTCTGCTTTGTTAAACGCTTTAAATTAATTAAATACATGAACAAGGAATGTCTAAACTAATAAACTCGAACAAACTCATCGTTACCCTGCCGCGTTCCACTGGACTATGTCTAAAAAATTCCATATGTTCCTCTGTCGATCGATGACATTAAGAAACTATGCAATCTTATCAAATGTAAGTGCCGAAACACTAAATAGTACATATTGTTATTAAAATATGTAGACTAGAAAATAACGCAGTTTCTCTAAATAGTAGCGTAGGTACAGTCAAGCACCAAAAGTCCATACACATTTAGCTAGAAAAGTTGCTTAGATTGCAACGACCACTTAAAGCATCGTAAGCATTTAAAGGCGCCTATAATTGCTAGAGCTAATTTAGTATTCATTTTTGAACTGGATTTGGTCGGATAACCACTTGTTATAAGTTTATAAAACTGCACTAAAATTTTATTCAATACATGTGTGCTATCTATTTTTCTAAACTGTACTATTGATTGTTATCCCCATAAAATATATTTATTATAATTAAGACCAAATAGTCAAGTATTGATTCATTTGGTCAGTAATTAATTATATTAATTGCAACTACAAAGATTCATAGCTAAATCTGTGCAAACAAATTTAAATTGTTAAGGCAACTAAAATTAGAATCTATACCTTCTTGAACACGTTATCTAATCTTATTATCACCATGCTTCAAGCAGGGATTTTAATATTTCTCAAATTGAGAGAGAATTTAATGTTATCGTCAGTATTAGTAACTAAATACTTTGAATAATTAGATATACAGGGCGAAGCTAACATCGGTTCTATATATTCTATTCCGACTACACACATTATTTATCGTTGAAATGAGTGAAAATAGCTGTATTAAAATATATTAACATTCAGCTTCTGTTTATATTTAAAAAAAACAGTTCATGTTATAAACCACATATAAACAGTGATATGTAAAATCTCTAAACTCCATCTTATTTGCCCTAAATAATACCTTTAAAATGTGTAAATAATTTTCTCTAACTTCCTAAGTAAGAGAAATATCGACATTTTTCAAAATGTAAAAAATTCATTTAGTTTTCGAGTCTCCCTATAAAACATCATATTTTGGTCACTCTGTAATGCACAAAATGCTTTTCATTTCACGTTGATAGAAGAAAAAATTTTATTTTACGTCTCTGATATAGTAAACCTTTCCCTAGACTGTTAACCCTAAACAAATATTTTAAATGATTTATGGTTTCGGCTTCGACTCGTTTTGGAAAATTCTAAATGAGAAGAAATGCTTAGTTAACAAATTTAAAGCTGCACATTTTTAAACATCTTTAAATACTATATTATTTTAAATTTTATAAAAAAGGATACAGGAGCAAACGCATTTAGAAAAATTACTACCTCAAGTTGATAACGGAGAAAATTAAAATTTTTGGTTTTATATTTTTTACCTCAACATCTATAGATTTTTAAGATAATAAAGAGATAAAAAAAATTTCAAATAAGTTAAGAGATATCGTCAGCAATTGTCATAAAAGTGGGTTCAAATTTAACAGAGATATAAGAATTTCTTTATTTTACTTCCGTCTAACGCCCTTTAAAATTTCCGATTACTCATCGGATGATGTAATATTGTAAAATTGGAACAATATTCAACCTACAAGAAAAAAAAAACCCTATTAGCACTACAATATTAGTAAGAGAATAATATTATAACGGTACAGAATAAGACTAGCGATGAAATTAATTTTGCAAATCAAATGTCAATAAACTCCTAAAATTTTCAACTACAAATAATGCGTAAACTTCCACAATTTATGTATCCAGCAGATATACTTCAAATTTATAGATTGGTTCTAAAATTATTACTTTCTACCAAATGCACCCTATGATTGTAATATAACTACATATGTTAGGAACTCCGACTATTTGAAAAGGGGAGTGAGCTAACATCGATACGCTTACAGAGCGTAAACCAGTTTGAACCATATGGTGGGTATGGACTTTTGATTCTTACTGTAGAAAATAAGGTATATATTTCAATACATCATTTCAGAGAATTTCCCAATATTTTAATTATTTAAGGTTGCTTTTACACAAATTACTAACTTACTAATTAATTAAGGGTATCAACTGATTACTTGGGTTCAAATATAAATAATTATGCCTTGTTTGAGGAAAATGACATTTAAAAATATATTGAACGGAATAAAGGCGATGTTAAATTAATTAATTTTATACCAAATGGTGTTTCATTTTTTCATACTATTTACTCTTCTAAAATACGTATAAAAAATAATGAATGAATTTTAAAAAATGATGGAATATAAATGATTTAGAAATAACAAGTTAAATTATTAAATAGTCAACCTAGTTGTTTTAAAAAAATACGTGGCTTAATAAAAATATAACGTTTGCAACGCTACTATTACATATCCAATTATGAATCAATTTAATAAAGTGACGAAGCTCATGTCATGTAAAATTTGATAAAAATATAACGTCTTGTAAAAAAATAAATGTAGGCAAATGATTTTGAGATATATTCTAGTACAGTAACAATAGAAAATCCAGAGAAATGAACTATGTTTTACTCATTTTATACAATTGCTACTTTAGTAGGCTTATTAATATAAATTGTAAGTTTCTCCAGATCATAAATTCATATATATTAATTATTCGACGATTTATATCTTTCCAACTGGAGTAAAAATGCGTATCAAATTTTAAAAATATATAAACCGTGGCAAAGTTATACAAGAACAGAAACCGCTACAGTATCTTGATACTTAAAATTGTATTAACTTTTAATTAAGAAACACAGCTTAATATCTTAATGAGATTTCTGCCAAGTTTGGATTATAAAGAACTTACGGATTGAGTTACTATTGAACTACTTCCTTTAAGTTTAATCAAATTTCTGTGGTGTAAACTATTTTTCTGGAGTAACCAATTTTCATCTAATTAGATTAAACTGAACAATAATTTCGTAAGTTTAGTGCTTATTGAAATACTATACGAACACTTAATTTAACGTAAAGCTATTACGTAAACTTTCTTTGGACTATGTTGTATAATCCATATAAGATAGAAAGGAATGAGAAAGTAATTAGAGCTGTAAAATCTCAGAAGAGAAACGCAGCGACATCAAATCCGTTCAAGTAAATTAAGCCCATTACGAAGTTCAAGTTAATTCTAATCTACATGTTGCTAACATTTGCATTATAAAACTGTTTAGTATAATGTAATCATACAATTAATTCAATAAAAGTCGCAGTATAAGCTTTGTTGACTCTTTTAGTACCAAAGGGCGTACCTTCATGTAAGGCAACTTCATAGTACGAGCAGTTACTATTAATACAACAATACTTTTCAATCTATTTCAGATATAAAACAACAGTTCAACACCCGCTTTGAAATTTTATTTAAATGAAACTAGCTTAAAATAATATTAGAGTTTCAGCTTTCCAGTTGTAGAAAATAATAAATAATAGAAATCCAGGAGTTTAAATTTAAAGAAGTTCCCACATACATCACAGACTGCTTAAGAGTTTGCGGTGGGTTCATGAGACCGTAATTCTCCTGAGATTGCGGTAGAATTATCAAGACACTTGTAAAATACGAGGGGAGATTCTATCGAAACCTTTGTAGAAACCTTTTCAGATTTGTTTCAAGCGTTTTATACATGATTAAGGTTTGACCAAAGAATGCGCAAGAATTTTATTCCGTTTTCTTCCTGGGATATTAATTATAAATCTAAAGATGGGAAGTATAGGTAGATGTAATTGAATTTAGACGTTTTTTATATAACTTGACTGTATTTAAACTTAAATCAATTAAATGTTAGGAACTTTATAAGTACAGACGAAAAATTTACAGGGAGTAAAAGTGAAATCAAACTTTAATAGGCACCGTGAAAAAGAAATTTAATTTACAAAGCAATTCAGAAACTCACAGTTCTTTCCAATTTCTCAATAGAATGGGTTTTTCATCGGAAAACGGGCTTTGTTTCTTTTGTACCTTAACTTTCTGTGTATTCAACCATTTAACACATACCGTTTGGGCGACACGTTTCCTTTTATAATAGGCAATTAGAAAACTGGAAAACAAATAACATCCATTTAATTGTTTCTGATCGTGTCTCTTAGTGGCATGTATCTATAATTAATCTATATTTTACGGTATAACGTTATAACTGCATTAATTATATATAGTAAATTTATATATAGGGAGATTTTCGAAACTAAAATCAATTCTAGTCAATCGAAATATTTAATTAGCTAAGTGTCCTGCCAAAGTCCGCCATAGCAAAACAGGTATCATAAATACAAGGAACTACATCCCTTCATAATTAATTTAACGGTTTCTAGATAATTGGAAAATATATAATTTAATTCTATATTAAAAGGAATTTGCATACGTCGCTAAATTTGTTGAAAATAGCGACAAAGTTTGATTTATGTTATTTATTTAAGCATGTGTAATAAAGCTAAATTTAGAAATGCTTACTGCATTAATTTAAATTTATTATGCAATGGTTGTTTCTATGCCTTTAAAATATTTTAATATATATATTGATTACGTTTATTAAATTTCTATAGCTCGATTCAGCTTTTAATTAAAGGTATTCATTAATTATCGTGTACAATCAACTAAATGTAAGTTAATTTCTTCCTTAATTTGGCAAATTCCTATAAAATATTATAAATAATAAGTACGTACCCTTCGGGGACTTTGTAACAGGTCACTGTTACAGAGCCCCCAGAGCTTTCAGGCAATAGCGAGTGTTACAGAATCCCCACGGTTTTAAGAAGAGAGTGCGTGGTACAGAATGCCCACAGCTTTTAGCCGGTTGTTTTTTAAATTTGAAATGTTGCAAAATCCCCGTAGATTTTGAGCGATGCTTATATGTGTTACAGAATCCTCCTAGATTTCGGACGATGCTTTTAAATATTACAGAATCTCCATAGCTTTAGACGGATAGAAACCTATGTATGAAAAACGCTGTGTACTTTTTGGCGGTTGTAAGTTTAGGGTGATTAAACGTTACATTTAAAAATTGCAACGGTTTATTTATTAACTACTTTTGGTTATCATCATACGTTGATAACGAGCTATGATTCTATTTTACATAGTTGCAACAATAATGTATGACTTATTTTAGCTATAATAATTGCGTTACTTATAAACTCAATTATAATAAGCTAGGAATTTAATTAATATTATGTTTTCTCGCTCCTGGTAAAAACCAGGTCGCGATAAAATTCTTGGCAGCAAACCGGTTTTCTTACGAGTAAGCAGGATATGAGACGAGAGAGCCACGCATGCGTTTTAAGTGGTATAAAGTTAACTGTTTAAATTAACAAGTTTTTCTTTGATTATGTCGTCTAAGGCCATGATGCTTTGGAAGTTAGAAGTAATCGCATTTCCCAGGAAGCGTCCGTCGACAAATTGTCTAGCCCGTTTAAATTAAAACGCCTGTACTTCCAAAATTTGAAATGGGGCCTAGACTCCAGATGTTAATTTAATTTAATTTTTTTTTATTAACAAATTATTTTTTTGATCTGATCGCGACACAAAATTTTTGTGAACAGTATGTAGTTTTTTCTTCTCCAAATCTACTGAATGTACTAGGACTTCTTGAAAGGCCTTGTCCAAACTTGATCTCAAGTCAACCCTCGCTACGCTCTTGATACATCCAAGAGATGTCCAGATAATTGTACGAACGCACGACTATGCTACATCGTTTTTTATATAACCATTTTCAACTTCACAAAGGTCCGCTGAAGAAACAACTAACGTGTCAACGGCACTTTTTAATTAAAAATTTATATAACTGTAATTAATATTTTGTTGCAGCAACTTTTTATGAGATCCTACAGTTTCCAGAGCTAGCTTTGAGCGAATGCGTACCTTCTTACGAATTCTCAAGTTGTAAGGATTCCGTTTATGAATCTGTTATTACGAGTTCGCTAAATTTTATGGTAATTAATTTAATTGTGAAGTATTCTTCAAAATTTAAATCTGAATTTACTTTATTTAAATCTGATAACCATTTGTGCAAATATATGAAAATTTCGGATTTGTGTGTTAAATAAAAAATTAGTTGTTTTTGAGGGTTTACTTTTCCAATTGTTTTTAGATTGACGTTTTCTGCGTTTAGCTTCAATCTACATTTAAGTAATGGCCGTCTTATCACAAATCCAGATTCGCCCCATGACAAATTTTCTAGAGCTAGCATACATACTAGGGACACAAACCGTAATCTAACTTCTTGTTTTGCATTTTGCACGCAACATAAGTTGACGGCTTTTCGGTATAGAAAACAGTCACGTATATTTAAGATAATGGCTTTTATGTAAAAAAGGGGCCGGAAATTGGGGATGGTGCTAGGTAAATGAATGGTTAGTTAATATTTCATACCTTTAAATGTTACAGAATTAATTATATTGCATACTCGCGCTCCGTCTTATTGTTGTTTGATTAAAATTAAAATATAACCATTTTAAATTGCTGTTTTGTATATGAAATATGCTAAACAATAGTTACTTGTTTAAATATACAATTCTCATACTTATATGATGTTCATATAACTAGGCGTAGTAAATGTGTTTTACAATAAAAGTTTAAAATACCTCTGTACTTATAAATAAAAAACTTGTAAATCGGTTTGTGGATTTCCAAGCCTGAACTCGGTTATTTCAAATATCTATCTATTTGTTCGTTTTTAACTAAAACCTTGACCTCACATGTGTGGAAGATGTAAAGCACATATAAGATTTTACTTTTATATGATGAAAATACCTTTAGCTCTTCCTATTACTCGATTCTCGAAAATTTATTAGAGAAATTGCTTAGTTCATATTAAACGAAGTTAAGTGGCTAAAAAATATACTAAACTTTAAAAAAACTTTACAGCCAATATCAAGAAAATCGCGAAGAATGCATGTTCGGAAAATATCTAAAAATTACAGAAATAAAGTGATACTTACGGTTATTCAATTTTAACCAAATTATAGATTTAGCATACAAAAGTAGTTATGACCTCAAGTGAAAAGTTTCATTTCGTTACGGCTTTCAGTTTCATAATTATTTTATTCACAGTTCTTGGTAAAAGTACTTCCAGTTACTCGTTTTGTGAATAAGTTTTTGAGAAACGGCTTAGATTATATAAAATGTCATTAAAGTCTAAAAATATAGTAAATATAAAAAATATCGTTCAGTCTGATTTCGAGAAAATCGCGAAAATGAAAAATTGAGAAAACAACTAAAAATAACAAAAATAAAGTGGTACGGTATTCGATATTAACCAAATTCTTAAATTTACTACTTGGTATGTTTGCAAATACATGCTCTGACAGTGACGTCAACCTATTTTTAGTCATTCCCGTTAGGATCACCTTTACATAATATCCCAAGTTCTAATTCAAATCTTAACTAGCACTTTACTATTACATCGCTTTTTTTAAGTAATACCTAGGACCCAAAATGCATTTCAAGCCGTATCAAATTAACAAATTAAACCGATTTTTAAACTTAAAACTTGAAATGTTGCAATTGCTTTGTATTTATGAATGACAATTACTAAATGATCTAAAACGTAAATTTGTCTGAGTAACCTTCAAATAACACCTGCGTTCACGTACGCAATCACACATGCACATAGATAAGAACAATGTAAGCCCATATTGAAGATTATCTCAAACATTTAGGATATTTTTAAATAGACAAAATCATAAGATAAAAATATTATAAAAATGTGAAGTTTATGCATAATGGAAGATAGGTATATGAACTGCGCTATTTAGATATATTCGAAATATAAATAAAAGTTAGTTGTTTAGTGTCGTTTCGGTTTGTTTCTTCAGAATAATGCCATTCGTTGCATAGAATTGAAAATTGTCAACCTCGGTTGATGTAGAAGTTATAAGGTTTGTTTCTGCACCCAAGGAATGCAGGTTCGAATCAAAATCGATAAATTTTCCAGTGAAGAAAAATTTAAAATTTTGCCTTCTTCTCAATATGGAGTTTGGTAGTGTTGAATAAAAATGTTTTAAATATAATTAAGTAATTTCATAAAATATGTAGTCACATAGTGTACTAGTTTTTGTTTTTGATAGTAATTGAATAATAAAAAAAATGATATTGACAGTTTATTTTTTCTTAAAAGAATTTAAATAAAAATTTCTTTTAAATTTTATTTAAAGAAATAAATCTAAACTCTGCAGGCCTCTTCAACAGGTTATGGGCCCAGGGCATCGCATTTTCTAAAAAAAAAATTAGAAAAATAAAATAAAATTTGCAGAGTTTAGAAGTTAATTGAGGAAATGTATTATTTCCTAACAAAGTTTTTTTAATCCCTAAAATGGAAGGGGTAGTTTTCAGTAAACATAATCGTTTACAAAGGTTTATTTTCACATGTACAAGAAAATCTAACGGAAGAAAAAGAACAAGATCAAAAATAGTTAATGAATGATGAGATTGCTTTAACGCATATAAAGTTGTCTATTGATGACATCCAAATGATGCATATTTTAGAGGCTGAAACTGCAAAGGCAGGTTGGGACATCTTGCAGAATATTCACCAAGGTACAGGAATTAAAAAATTAATGGTTCTTTTTACAGAATAGTTAAACATGAAACATGAATTTAGAAATTCATTACAATGTTTTACTTCTGACTTTAAAAATAAAGTTACCAGATTAAAAGGGACAGATGTGAAAGTTAAACCTCTTGTTATAATTACACAATACATACATGCATTACCGAAAGAATATAGTGTTTTAAAGTCAACATTCGGAACGAATGACAATAAAGTTCCTGAATTTGAAACTGCAGTAAGTATATTTTTAGAAGAAGAAATTCATTTAAAGTCTGAAATAAAGAAGGAAGAAAAAGCCTAGATGATAAATCAGAAAAATAAAACTAAAACAAAGAAGAATTTTAAATGTGAATTTTGTGGAAAATTTGGA
>JAHWXV010614312.1:0-13651 GCA_024586415.1 Phrixothrix hirtus | reverse complement strand
ATATATATATATATATATATATATATATATATATATATATATAACATTTTTTTACTAGAAAACATATTTGAAATGGTGAAATTAGAATATTATAGAAAGTGTTAAGCTTACCTGGCGTTATGTTATTTTCGTATATTTGTTATGGTGATAAAATGCTTGAAACGTTTCAATCAGTATCATGAAAGAGAGCAATTACTTTGTTTTCAAATATCTTGTGATAAGGATACCATATTTAAGTGAGATGAGCTCAAGTACCTCAGAAAAGGCTAGTTCTGAAGGATTAAGAGAATTCGGTTGGAGAATATTTTCAAAAAAAGAAAATATAACTTATAGCCCATTTGGGAATGGGCTGGAGGTAAATCGCCATGCCTTTAACTTCTATAAGACTACTTTTTTCGATTAAGGAGATGTCAAACTAGAATATAACCACTTTAAATCTCCTACAGAACGTTTAAAAATTTAGCCAGTATTTATAATTCATTAGCTACGTCTCCATTTTCCAAAATATTGTTCATTGTTTCTCTTAAAATTGGATATATGGAAACTATCACATACATGATAATTTTCCACTTCAAATCAATGGAATAAGATGCAGTGTTTGAATTTCTTAGAATTTATTTATAAATATTTTACACTTCAAAGCTTGAACAACATTATATGAACTAAGATACTGTAGGTACCAATATAAATAGTTAGACATTTACCATTAGTAGATTTCAATAGATTATATGATAATCTTTAGAGAGTTGTGCTTTTTAAACTGATCAATTTGAACTTTTATATACGGCTATTTCGAATAAAATACGTTAATGCGTGAAAACTTTAAATTTCTAGCTATTAAACGCCAGATACATTAAAATCTGAAATTGAGGTTTTCAAAGCAATATCCATTACAATGGTCTTAAACTAAAATCCTTATTGGAATTTCACGGATATTTGTGTACGTTTAAAAATCTTTTTTTGCTATGGTTTTTGTACCGTATTTGGGCATTTTTTTGTTCACAACTTGCTTTTAGTATTCGTCTTTATTCGTGATTTAATGGTCGACTTTATTTGCCTTTTCGACCTACGCTAAGGTCGGGTACGTACTCGCTAGGTTCTGATTAACTTAATTAGCCATAGCACTTTGAATTCAATTTGTTCACCGCTGAAAGCTCTGTTAGCTTAAGATAGAGGGTTTCTGATGCAGTCACAATGCGTATCAACTGTTCTGTTAAGATCTCACAGCCATCGGCGTTCACTGGACCAGGATGCCTTTAAGTTATCTTCGGAATAATGTGATAATTTTATTTCTGTTACTATTATGTTATTGACTTCGCCACATGAAGATAGCCTGTACTACAATGATTTCGTAAATAAATTTTCAGGTCGATTTGCCGAAATTACTAATTCGCAGTTGCTGTATTGTTTTTTTGTACGCCACGCCTCAAGTTACCTATATTTTCGACATGCAACATACCAGCTTTCGAGCGACATTTTCATTTCTATAGAAATTTGTTTTGATTAAATAATAGGCATTAAATTTGAAATATTAAGCATGTGTAATTACATGTAAAGGAACACCGTTTAAAAACTACTATACTTATTTTCCTTTATTCTTAAGGTCGCCATAAGTAATATACCAACAAATCTTACTATCAAATCTTTTTTATTAATAGTTTAATGTTCAGATTTTGGTATACTTGTTGATTTACATACATTTAGCGGATAGTATTGTGTAGCACAGTAACGTAATTTTTTAATTCTAAATCAATACTTTGGACTAGTTTATGTTCACTAAAGACGAAGTTATTATTTTGATGTCATATGTCAATATCTCAAATACGAAGTGCATTTAATTAATTATTTTGGTATTCGTTTTAATCCGGTAAAAAGCATCTTCATTAATTTTTTACTTGATAATATTTAACTTAAGAATCTTCGAGTGTTGGACCGCCTGCGAAAGGAAATTATCCTTATACTGTTTGTTAATCTTAATCTGGAAAAAGGTACCTTCATTAACTATTGGCTTGGTGCCCGCGTTCTTACGCGCATATAAAATACTTTGGTTATACTTAGTCGGATTATAATTACTGTTATGCAATTAGGTTGCTGATTTCGCCGCACCTTGGTGGAATAAATGTTATTGTTTGATATATTACTCATTTATTTTGTACGACCAACAGTACCTTCCCTTTTTAGTTAGATAGAACTTCTTGCTGCTGGAAAAGCCATGGAGTTTAGTAAGATTTAGGGTAGAGTAAGTACGTCACACACGTTGTCGTTCAGTCGTACGTTACTTCCACATTTTTACGTACGACTAACTCCTAATTTCTCTTTTCTTTAAGCTCAGATAAACTACATTATGATGACCTCGACCCCTCTCCGACATTACACGATCTGGCTGGTGCATCCATCAGTAAAATGAAATCTCATCTTCAACTTATTCTTATGTCGTAAAA
The DNA here is from genome assembly GCA_024586415.1 of Phrixothrix hirtus. Lineage (NCBI taxonomy): Eukaryota > Metazoa > Arthropoda > Insecta > Coleoptera > Phengodidae > Phrixothrix > Phrixothrix hirtus. The sequence goes on along the minus strand of JAHWXV010614312.1, from coordinate 11,210 downwards.
TATGGAGTATTTAACTCTCACATTTGAAATAGTGTAATATTAACTACATCTTGTGTGCATCAACAAATAGTTTCAAATCTCTAACAAACAGGGTTTTCTCCACATAAATGGCATTTTAAACCATTCCGATACAAAGCTGTGGGGTTAGATTTTATGTTCAAAAAATAGCTTTAGAAGGAAAGTAATAATAAATTCGCACATAACGTTTGTCACAACTTCGGTGGACAATAAAGTAGTTGGAGCCTTGACTAGCATTCAACAATGGCCGGCAAAGCTGCAGTGCAGCGAGGCGAGGATAAACAGGCTTAATAGTACAGGGTTACGTTAATATAGGGAATTGTGTGCACGACTGTTCTCTAGTCTAATACTGCAGAACAGGGTTAGTATACTGGAAACACCCTGTACATGAAGATGTTTGAGACCTACCTTTAGAGCGGAGACACAGTTGAAGCTGAAAGGAGACACACCAAACGGCATGTGCTAATTTTTTTGACTTCTCCTGTGTACTAGGCAGTCGCAATTCATTATACAAATAGGGGGCGCCTGTGTAATGTCATTATTCAGAATACAATATTCGTTATCAAGGAGGGGAACCAAAAATGACGCAACCTTGTAAACAAGAATTATTTATGAATTTTTGAAATCTGTTGACTTACGCGTAATTCGTTCCAGCAAAATCTAAGGATGTTTTATATTTTTAAAGTGATCAAACTAAAGGTCCAATCTGACTCCTCTATATAAAATTACTGGCATCACATAATGTGAATGCAAGCATGAATAATTTAAATTTAACACAAAACAAATGGATGTTATGAATCTTTACATAAACCTTTTGATCGAGCACTAATGCTTTTGCACACACTGTATCACCAATAAATTGCTACCACACAGATTATTGAAATAGATCAATTATTGCACTCTATGCGTTTATAAATTAACCTATCGGTTCACAAGAAATATATTGGCTAATATCTACGCAGTTTTATTCGTAGGCCAAAATATGGTTAATATTCCATAATCTAGACATACAGCAACATTGGCTGACGATAAAGGTTCACACTTTTGTGCTACAGGAGAGGCTTCTCCAATTCTAGGGCAGTTATTTACAATTAACAAGAAACAGGCGGAACTTCTACATCAACGACATCTAAATATCATAATATTTGAATACCCAAAACACTTAGTGGGTAGAGATAAATATTAAACAATGTATAATAAAATTTATGAATGGTGAATTGCTTCACTTATTATTATAAGAAAGATAGTAAGTTACTAAACTGGATTCACATTAAAAACTTAAACGCGCTGCCTTTGGAGATATTTCTGGATCCATCTATTTCGTAAACCCTAATTCGGGAATTAGTTTCATCATATGGTGCATTAATTTCTACTTCGACGCATATAATGCAGTCCTTAAGTGTTTTTAAAGGCACCACAGGATTCCATTGCTACAAGACGATTAAAGGAGAATGAAATAGACAATTACAGACAGCTAATAAACGACTTGCTGACAAAACCGAACGTTAAGATTTTGGCCAAGTTGACGCTAGAAGAGCTGTTGATAACAACAACGGAGGAGATTGTCAACATACTTAAAGCTATGAAGTCCTGAAAGGCTCCAGGCAAGGATGGTATCTCGGTTAGAGCGATTAAAGTCCTCACACAAAACTCAAAACTAGAAATCGTTCAAATATTCAACAAGTCCTTGGCAATGGTGTATTTTCCATTGCATTGGGAAATAGCACACATTGTTACGATACCAAAAAAGGACACAGATCCATTCATACCGAAAAATAGACCTATTAGTTTGCTAAATGTACTATCTAAATCACTAGAAAACATAATTAATAGAGGGCTTCAAAATTTTCGGGAAAACAAGCATCTTATACCAAGTAATCAATCTGATTTTAGAACAAAACCGCCAATCTTGCGGCTATGATCGCAAGGGCCAAGCCAACAAAATTCAACATTCAAGCTGCCTCCCTAGATTTGAAAAAGCATATGATAAGGTGTGGAGGCATGGTTTGATACACGAGATCTTTCACCTAAACATACTTTGTTCAATCATCAATATAACCCTCTCCATTTTGACTAACCGTTCATTCCAAATTAAATTAGGTAACACAATCTCATAGAAGAGAAGGGCATCAGAGGGATCACCTCAAGGTTCGCCTCTTTCTCCAGTACCATATAACATTTTTGTCAACAACATTCCTAAATTAAATAAGTTTAAAAACGCAGAATTGCTCAAATGTGTCGACCACGCAGCTATTATTGTGGCAGAAAGAGACGAGGTGATAGCAAAATCCACAATAAGACAGTGTCGCAAGCAAATAAGCTATTTTTTAGAAAGATGGAAAAATTTTCTTAAATAACCATAAAACAGAAATTGTACGTTTTTCGAACAAACCAGTGAAAATCAAAGAACTGACAGTTAATAAGAAAAAAGTGAAAATTAAAAACCAAGCCTAACTACCTAGGACGGTGTTTGATAAGAAATTAGTATGGAAAGATCACACTAAAAGAAGAGCTGCAATCACCTGGAAATTGTAACGAAGATATTCCCATTTATAGTACCTCAAAGCCAACTGTCACTCGATCAAAGGCATAAAATCCTAAAAATCATACTACTTCCTAGTTTGACATATGGTGAAGGTTATCCTAAAGAGTCAACCATCATTACAGTAGCACATAATAAATTATTAAGGTTAGTTACTGGGGCTCCCTATTATATTCGGAACAATGGTGGTAAGAAAAAACATGATTCAAAGACTTCTCCAACATCATTTTCTCCAAATCAAGAATATGGCCAGCAATATATCCTGATAAGATCATTCCGTATGGCACCATCCAACCTAGTAGAACCCACTAACCCACCAGGGCTAGGAAATAACATTAAGGTAGCTTGAATAGACTAAATATCTGAATTGAAGGATGCAAAAAACTTACAGATTTTACGAATGGCGTGTATTTCTTTTCAGCCCAATTTGTTTGATGATCCAATTCGGGTGTGAACCATTGACAGAAAACAATTGCCTTTAACCCTGTCGATTATTCAACTCCATTACTTTGGAGGGTCGCTTCTATCAACTTCGCCCAGAAAGGTTACTTTAATTTTTCGGCAGACACAATTCAGAAAGTTGTTAAAATAAAGAAAACACTCACGTTAAAGCAAGCTAACTAGTGTTTCATTTTCCACTTTTTACTTTTTTTTGGATATTAGCAGATATATTTGAAAATCAGAGCTGCGGATAGTACTAGGACTTGATGTTGATCGCCTGTGATTTTTCTTTCTCACGGGAGCCGGCGTTCTTAATCGTCCTAACGACGGAGTTCATATCACGATACGACGTGTATTTATTAGATCTGCATTATGACTACAGTAACCCCAATGCCTCTTTAAGAGAATATAAATACTGCATTGTTTAAGATTTCTTTGCTTGATTTTCACAGTTATTTCCCTGGCTAGAGCTAACATTTAGAGTGACGCGATTTTAATATATTTTTCAACGAAGGTGGCTTTTTTATGGAAACAGAAAATTTAAGAGAATATTAAATTATTTAGAAATTCTTTTGAAATGAATAACGTTCTTTTCTAAATTTTATTCTTTAGCACAGATATGTTCGATACAATTTGTGATGAAACTTCAGAAAATGATCTTATAAGTTATTATACGAAATGGATTTAAATAATTTAGTATACTGGTTTTGTTTATTCTTAGATATTTAATTATTAGATGATTAAATAAACCTATCCCTGTCCTATTAAAGTTTATTTTACTGTTTATATACAAGGTAAAGCATACATGACAATAAAACAAGATAGATGTATACAATGGTGCGAAAATAACAAAGAGTTAGCACCTAATAGTATGAGAATACTTGTCTTACGACTTACTCCAGACAGATATACTACTGCTAACCCGTGCGAGTAAAGAAAATGGTTTTAGGTCAAATAATCCTGTAGGCAAATATTACCTGTCAGGAACAGCTTTTTAAATCCCATGTGTTTGTATGTTTGTATAATACGGTATGTTATAATAAAATTACCTTGTTTTAAAATTACATTGGATATACTTCAAGATATTGGTGAATGATGCCATTGAAATTTCGGTCGAATTATTAATGAAATTTAATAAGATACTAATTAAATCGTATAAGTTATTGACGACACATGAAATGGCTAAGTTCACATCACGACTTTATCGTCCTCTAGGTATGTTTTATGTATAGGAAAAATCTGTATTCTCAGTGCCCGATATATTTCATTATAGTTATATCTTGTGACGAGTGGTATTTTCTATCTAAGTGTGCGTTATGTTATAATACTTATACATCAACCTTGTTAATAAATTGTGGGGTAATCATAATTTATCCATGAAGTTGACCTTCCTTGTATTCAGTAGACATACTTCATCTAAACCTATAGTCGAATCCACATTAAGAATGCAGTACAGCAACCATAGGGCAGTACTTTTCGTATAGGAGTGTATGAACCGACGCACATACTGTGCGTCGTTGCAAGACAGTTTTGTTTTTGTGCTTAAAACTTTTGTAACAAAACAAGCAGATGTAAAGAACACTATACATAATAAAGGTTAATTACATTTTTTGACAAGCTATTTAATCTTAACTATGCCCGTCAATTATATTTGTATCTCATAACAATAAAATAACCGTTAAGGTTTGCAAACAGTGTACTGCATAGAACCTGTTATGCATTCCCAACGTGGATTCGATTATATGCCTGTATTTTTCAGTTGTTCGATTATATGTTGGACGAATCTATTCCTTGTGTTTGAAATGTTTGATATTTGTAGGATTTCAGTTTTTGTTTAGAAATAAAGTACCAAATGAATATAATAGGTACTCTTCACAGGATAGCTCGAGAATGGCCAGTTTAAATTAATTTTCAGAAGCTATTATGATATTCACGAATACATTTGTATGGAATAACTCGTTTCGAAATAACTCCAATAATATATAACCTGTAATAATTATTACTTGAACCATACTTTTATTATAGGTTGTGGTTCTCTTCCAAATTTACTATGCACAAATTTTACACACACTTAGTAATTATGTAGAAGCTTTATTCTTTACGGATTAAATAGAATAGCGGCTAAAGGAGTTACCGTAACATATGTAAAAGTATTAAATGCTATCAAATATTTACTTTGCCAATATTTCATTATAATATTAAATGAGATTATAATTATAATAGGTAATTACCCTATGCAGTTAATGAAATTAAAAGTATACATACCTTATAAACGTTTGTATATTTTTTATAAAATTTCAAATGAAAAATTTTAACTAAAATTTTTTAACTTAGAAGGCCAAAACAATAGATTTCATTAATGCATTCGGGTATCTCTATATAGGTAATAGGTTAATTTCCTCCACACATTAACTTCCCTAGGGAGCTATCCTTAATTTACTTTGTTGTTTTGTTACAATACGTGATAAAGTCGATACAGTGGCCATTCCATAGCCTACAATAATTAAATTTCAGTCGATGTAAAACGTAGGCTGAATGTTAATCATAAATTGGCGAATAAACGTATATTCCATTTACAAGTATATGACTATATATATTATAAATATTCATTTAAATATGAAATGCTAGTAAATAATTTTCTTAGCTGATTTTATATTGGTATCTATTACAGTGAATTTTTATATGCTTCACTTATATAGTTACAAGTTTTAATAGACTAAAAACCTAAAGTGGAAGATGTAAATACAGCAAACATATTACGTTAAAAATATAAGTAATTAAATTGTAAATTGCTTTTGTATAAATAGTTATCAGTATAATGTGAAAATTATATTATCAGTTGAGAGAACAAGGAAAAATAACGGGCAAGATTGAGATTCGTTACTTTTATTATAACTGAGAAACGTAATATTTTGACTTAAAGTGTATAGCGTTGTAATTAAAAATGCAAATAGAGACATGTAATTGTAGATCAAAATTGCAAATTCAGATGCTTTACTGAATGATATCGTTAAAATAACGGCACTAATTTCGTAGTACAGTTGTAAGGGGTGTAAAGTTGGCCCTGTTATAGGAATACCATGCTTTTAAAGAATGAGAGTTGATCATTTTCTCTATATACATTAAAACTCTGTTATAACGAACTTAAGATTTGCAATCATTTTGTTCGTTATAAACAATCATTCACTGTAAAAAATTTATTGTAAATGCACTTCTAGGAGCTATACGTTAAAACCGAATACAGATTTGTGTGCAAATAATTTCTCATAGGTGCGCTTCGCGTTGCATCAGCGAGCGGAGAAGTAAGCTTGTCGCCTATTTAAATACAGAGAAGTGCTGCTAAGGGTGATTGAAGGCCAATTAAACTACTAAAAGTTCAGCAAAATTTCCCCAAATCTACGCTAACTCATGAATTGCGAAGCACATCCAAGTGAAATCCTTTGCAAGGAATTTTACTTATACAATTCTTAGTGATTATATTCTCTGTGCAGTACTGCAGAGAGAAACATTAAATAAATCCCACGCAATGGTTTTCTCGGCCATTTGCGGTGTGCTGCGTGATTAAGTAATCGACAAGCTTTACGACGATTTTGAAAGATCTCAGTGCGGTAAAATTTACGTATCCCATCTAAAGATAACAATATGTAAGCGGACACATTTATCTGCATTTAAAAATTACTTGCGATAGGTTCTACATGTCTGACGGAATTCTTGACGTGTATTTAAAAACTCTCTTATCAGTATCTGCATAAGTTTGTCTAATGTAAATGAATAAGGTTAACTATCTTCTTTGTTGATTAATTCTCAACATTAGTTAATCTTTTAAAATTAAATTCGTTATAAAGGATCGCAACATTTATTTACAATAACTAAAGTGTTCATTATTTTCGACCGTACGTCATAAACCTGTTCGGTAAAAGCAATCGTAAAATGTACGTTAATAAAATAAATCCGTTGAGGACTTGAGAGTTTGTTCGTTATAGGCGATCGTTCGGTATATCACGGATTCGCTATAACAGAGTTATATTGTAGTTCTTTTACATCAAAACGATTTAAAATAAAGTGACATTTTGATGACATCATACCGACCACAACACTCAAGGACAAAACAAAGTAAATCTAGTTAACCTACGTCTTTCATGACACTATAAAGCCGAACAAGACTGAACCTCAAATCTTCAAATAATAATAGTAATCATAATAATAATAATAATAAAATAAAGGTCTTTATTCTTAATAGAATGTACAATAAAGTGCATAATTTTGTATAAAGTAAAAAAAAATAACTAATTTAAATTGAGAAAAAAGGTATTTGTTTATAAAGCTAAACTATTTACATTCTAAAAGAATCCTGGTGTTGGTTCAATGACAACCCTAAAACTGTCCTTGGTTAATAAAGAAACATATCTGTATGAATAAAATGCTTATAATACCTTAAATTAAAACTAAAATGGTGATATGTTATAATACCATGAAAAATAAAAACAAAAATATTGATAGATTGGAAAAAACGTATATGTACATAATTAGAATTATCAATGCTGAGTATCAACAAGCAATTTACGATATTTATATTTCAACGTCGTAATAGACAGTATTTTAAATTAATTGGTGTTCTATTGTATATCTTAGATATTTGGTATGAAAAGCTTCTTTGATATAATGTAGTAGTATGAATCGGCGGTGTTATAGTTCCTTTAAAGCGTAAATTTAGGGAATGGACATGAGTGCGAAATTTAATTTTGTTGTACAGATATGGCGGCATCTCCTCAATAATAATTTTATGACATACCACAGAAAAATGTAATAGCCTTCTGTTATGCATGTTTATCTTTTAGTTTGTCAGAAATTCTATCAAACTTGTGTATTCCAAAGATAAATCGTAAGCACGAGTTTTGAGTTCTCTGTATTTTAATTGCAATCCCATGCGTGATGCATGAACCATAGATTTGAGAGCAATAGGAGAAATGAGACAGTACAAGAGAATTACAGAGCATTGAATTCATATGGATCGTTAGGGGATGTCTATGGGGGAAAGAAGTTTTTAAGGTTGCGTAATCTTTGATTAAACAATTTGTAATATGAGTTTATAGCTAAATGAATTATCAATAGTTAATCTAGAACTTTTATTTCGTTCCGAAGAGCTACTGTGTTATTGTTAATCTTAAAAACAGCAAAAACCTGTATTTCTTGTGTATTATCAGGATTTCCAGAAAGAATTACACTAGACTTAGAAGAATTAATAAATAAAGAGTGTTCTGTCGATGTTTTAAATATTTCTTTGGGATGCGGATTAATACCTCCGAAGCATCTTTTAAAATTAGTTTTGTTAAATGTACATAACAGATTTGTATGATACGCAAACATATGCACGGAGCATCATTTAAGACCATTTCGAAAGTTAAAAGGGTAAATTGTGAACAATTATGGTTCTAAAATTGAACACTGAGGAACATCTTTATCCAGAATCATAAAATTTGAGGAGTTCGGATATAGCATAACTTTTTATTGTCTATCTTCTAAATCATTTTGCAATAGGGAATATGGGTTTGCACTAAATGCAAGATAATGTAAGATTTGAAGCAAAGTGTTGTGATTTAATGTATCTAATGCTTTACTAAAGTCCTATGATATTAAAGTAGCCATTTGATGGCGATCATAGGTCGATGTTATATTATCTGTAATATGCATAAGCGTTGTAGAGCAGCTATATCCTGTTCTAAAACCTGATTGAATATCAGGCAGGATATTGTTCACGTCTAAATAATATTGTATTTGTAAAAAGACGACTTTCTCTATGATATTTGAAAATACAGGTAAAAGGCAATTGGCCTTAGATCTTTAACATCGTGTAAATTAGACGTTGTCGGTAGAGTTATGAGAAGAGCCTTTTTCCACAGTTTTGGCACCATATTCATCTCTAAGCAAGAATTAATCACATACATTAAGTAAGGTAATATAATTGGACAACACAATTTAAGTAATTCAATATTCAGACCATTTACACCTTTACAATTAGATTTAATTTTGTTAACTATGTGAACAATATCGGAATTTCAACAATACGAAAATAAAATTCTATATTAGAATCAAACAATTTATGGTTTTTATAAAATTCGAAAGCATCACCAGTATTATTAGAAATATTTGGGATACTGTTAATAAAAAAACTATTAATTAGATCTGTATTTCTCAAATGATCTGTTATTGTGTTAGTTTTGTTCCTATTTATTCCCAAAATCTTCAATTCCCTCCATAATGTTTAATGTCGTTATTTTTGAGAAATGAATCAAAATAAACCTTTCTATTTCATATTTTATTGCTAAAGTTGCGACGTTTCTCATTGATTTATAATAATTCCAGTGTGCTGATAATTTGGAATGCTTGAATCTAGTGTAAGCTAGATTTTTTAGGCTATTCATAAGTTTAATGGTTTCTGTTATCCATGGTTTCCTTTTATGTGTGACTTTTATTTGGTGTAGCGATGAATGCTTATTTAACACAGGAAAAATATTATTTATTAAAAATTCAACTTTTTCATTTACATTATTTGTATTAGTGCTAAATTACCATGGAATCTTTCTAAGTCTAAATATTTTAAACACCGAATAGTTTTATGTATTGCATTTCTAATCGACTTTTACAGAGAACAATAATATTTTGACCTACTTTTCTTAATTACAAATGTATGAACCAACCTTGGTAGAGCTGCTGGTATAAAATAAATTCAATATCTTCCTCCAAACTAAGTATGTTTGAAGAAATTTTGCGGTCATCTCAATTTTCTTTTTCTATTTCGTATATTTTCTAGTATTTAGACTAATTTTAATTACACTTCCAATATTAACGTCATCATCGAATTTTTTAAATGGAACACACTGTATATTTTTCTATTTTTGGATTCTACTTCAAAAAGAATTTCTAGGAATGTATCATTTATATGATCTAATGTTATTAACTTGAGAGATACGAGCATTTAAAGTTATAAATTTGAATAACATTTGATAGCATGTTTGATCAAGCAGTTTACTTCTAAAATAATGTTAACATCAATGACAGTCGATCAGCAAAATTTTATTCTGACATTTAACGTTTCTATTGTGAATAAACTACATAAACTTCTATGCGCATAAACGATGCGCTTATCTGTAAAATAAGAAATTGAAGTATCGTGTACGATAGCCTGCTTTCAACAAGAGATGTGGCTGGGAGCGTACGGCGATCGGCTTGTAATACCAACGTGCACGCGTCGCAGGTTCGAGTTTGTATTTTTGTCTTTTTTTTATGTTTTTTTATCTGTAAATAAATATAAATGTAGATAATAACGTATAATATAATTAGCACATATTGCTATTCATTTTATATATTTAATTCCTGCATATTACTATTATTATTTTCAATGCTACTGATGAGGTACCAGGATCTACTACTGTAGGCAACGAAGATTATAAAAAAGTCGCTGATATCATTAAAAGTATTGCGCCAAATGTTTCCACCGACAGATTAAGAATAATACGAATTGGAAACAAAAGATTAGGTAAACTTCGACCTAGAAAGGTAACTCTATCTAATTAAAATGATGTATCCTTCGAAGAAAAAGTCACACTCTTACTGGTACTGCGTGGCGGATACATCAGGATCAAACAACAAAAAGACATCTAAAAAAATTTCGACTAGAACTTGATGAAAGAGCAAATAAAGGTGAGTTAAATTTAGCGATGCGTTATATTCGTGGGCTGCCACAAATAATAATAAAAAACAACAACCAATCAATTATGGTTAATTATTGAAATAAGGAGGTGAATAGTCAGTAGTGAGCAAATTTTGCAATGTTTTTCCCAGAATGTGCGTGGCCTAAAGTAAAAAATTAGTAAACTTTATCTATCTACTACTACGTGTGAATATGAAATGATTAGTTTGGTAGAAACTGCGTTATTATCTGAAATATATAGCATCGAACTATTCCATTTAACTTATAATATCTATCGGTGTGATCGTCAATTTAAAGTAACTAGCAAACAGTGGAGTGGTGGAGGTTTATTAGCATTAAGAAATGATATGTGTTGAAAGAATTGATCTATCAGCATTAACTAATTCACGGCCAAATATAGATATCGTCGTTGAAGAAGTGATACCTCCTATCTACATGAATGTGAATTTTACAGGGCGACGATAAAACCGATTTACAAATATAATACCTTATTTTCAC
>JAHWXV010614278.1:0-14144 GCA_024586415.1 Phrixothrix hirtus | reverse complement strand
GGCAACCCAATTTACACTTTCATAGGTCGCTATTCCAATACAAAAACATAGATACATTATTTGTCATATGTCTAACTGTCAATAATTAAGTTGTAATATTTAAACTACTACGAGTATAATAAACTACTAGTAAAATTGGTATTTACCTTTAATGTTATTTGAAAGTATAATTATTATATTAATCAAGCAAGCGTTTGCAGTAGTTCAAATATACTAGTCATTAATTTTGACGTTTATTGTACAATTGTATTCATTTATTAGAAGATGTATTCAAATAACGAAAAGACTGATATGATTTTAATTTCTGGTGAATGCCGGAAAAATTCCGTTGCTGGCGCAAATTTGTACCGTCAACGCTATCCACATTGTAGAGCACCGACTGACAAAATTTTTCTCAGACTTGAAACTCAGTTAAGAGAAAATTGACCTCCTACTAAAAGACCTAGGCAAAGAATTGCCACAAGTGAGCAGAATGAAATAGCAGTTATCCGTAGTGTAACGAAAGATCCCCATGTAAGCCAAAATTCGATTGCTAGAAATCTTGAAACAATTCAGTATTCAGTAAGTAAAATTTTACGTGCAAATAAATTTCATCCATGCCATGCAATGCTAGTGCAAGAACTAAAGGAGTCTGATTTGGCAAACGATTAAAATTTTGTAATTTTATACTTCAAAAAGTTCAAGATGACCCTGATTTTTTAAGCAAGTGTATATTTCAGATGAAGCAACATTTACAAATAACGGCTGTATTAATAGGCATAATTCTCATTATTACGCCCAAGAAAATCCAAAGTGGACGCGAGTAACACACTTTCAAACAATTTATTCCTTAAATGTTTGGTGTGCAATTTTAGGAGAGCGTATTATTGGGCCGTACTTCTTTCCATGGGTGTTAAATGGACAAATGTTTTCAAATTTTTTGTAAAACGAGTTACCGTTATTACTGGAAGATGTGGACCTTTATACACGCCAAAATTTGTGGTTCCAGTTAGACGGTGCACCACCTCATTTCCATCAAAACGTCCGGCAATTTTTATCAACTAAATTTAAAATTAGATGGATAGGAAAGGGTTCGAATAATCCATGGCTTCCACGAAGTCCCGATATCAGTCCTTTAGATTTTTTCCTTTGGGGTGTGCTAAAACATCAAATGTTTTAAACTCCGCTTGCTAATGTTGATTAGTTAAAGGAAAGGTTTACAGAATCGTGTAGGTTAATAACACCAGAACCATTACGACGTGTACAACGATCGTGTTTAAACATAACTGCAGCCTGCGTAACAGTCAGAGGTCGACATGTTGAGCAAAATTTACATTGTGTTTATTTATAGATAATTAACATTTTTTCCAGTTAATTTCGTTTTCATTTTATATCCTGCTATTTTATGCTTTATTAAAAAATTTGGTGAATACCAATTTTGCTAGTAGTTCATTGTACTCGTAGTAGTTTAAATATTACAACTTAATTATTGACAGTTGGAAATATGACAAATCAGGTATGTTTTTGTATTGGAATAGCGATTTATGAAAGTGTAAATTGGGTTGCCTATTTATGACATTCAGGGTCGTCATTACTCAGTAATACCTCTTTTTGTTTTATGATTTATAGAACTGGTGGCATTTTTAATTCCAACCTACATACATCCGCCTCATATGTCTATAGCATACATTCTTGTTCAAACCATCCGATTCTTCTGAGTTAGGCCAAATTTGGGTTTCCCACGTTTATAACCAGATTCTGCTTTAATATTAAATTTTTTCGTGATGCGGCGTTCAGTTTAAAATTAAGTAATGCTGTAAAATTTGCCTGAACTTGACACGAAACCCTGTATTTTATGAGTGGAATTTCTTTAGAGAGGATTTAGCTGTTCCAATATGATTAATTTTTGAAAATAGCCGATTTATTTATGCTAACAAAATAGAGACCCTCCAACTGTTTCTGCAAAATTTCGATGCACATTTTGGTACTCAATTGGGCCAATTTTATTGATAACCTAATAATTTTAACACGCATGATGTATTTATCCAGTTTCTAAATGAAGTGTGCTCAACATAAAAATTATAGGTTAGGTGATACAAAAATTTAGATCCCGAAACACCGTGTATTATGAAATTTGTCGACGAATAAGCCATAAAATATTTTTAACACAAAATTTACTGTGAAAATTCGTAATTTTTAACAATTTCCATGAAATGAATGAAAATATTTGCGCTAAGTACTTGTATACAAAATAAACAGTGGATACTTCCACGCTGTCTTGATTTTCAAGAATTTCATAGTTTACTTGCAAATCACTTAAAAGTATTTATAAATTTACTACCTACATACAAATTTAATGTAAATACACGAAGAACGGAATTTCTTAACGTCTATTTAGTGCGCAAATATTTCCAATAATTCAAAACATTTAGGAGTAAACCAGATACATTTGAGTACCGTAGATCAAACACAGCCAAGTTAATGTCAATATTTAAAATGGAAACGTAAATATTAATTTCTTAAAATGGACGACTCGAGAGTGGCGTTTTATTTTTAATTTAGTATTTTCAATATGAAAAAGAGTTCCATTCATTCAAGTGGAACCATGACCCCTAACATTTCTGTGGGTGGAAGCATGTATCTGCAAATAAAGAGGTTTTACCATACAAGTGTTTTATGATATACAGGGTGTAACAAGACAACGTCAGAAAACAATAAAAAATGTTTTCTTAAAATGCTATAACTGTGTAAATAATTCTCTTAAGACATTTGCGTCCTTTAGATTTTGTTTTTAAACAAAGCTGAATGTTTGATATGTTTTAATTAACGCAGATACAGGCGTATTTTCAATATGGTATATAAAATTTTGGCCATAGGGTTTTTCAAAGTATTTTTTTCAATAAAATGTTGTCTGACACTAAGGTGCCTAAGGTAAAAATTTATTTTACATGTAACGATTACATAAGACAGCGATTCTTAATTAGGGTGCCGCAGATAAATGAAAAAGTTACCGCAAACTTCATAGAATAAATGGAGAAGAAGCAAATGATTTATGTCAGGGTACATCATTACAAAAGTTGAAAATCGACAATTAAGGAGTTGTAAAACAATTTGCGTGTGCTTCTGTGTTAATAAGATATGAAATAGTGGAAGTGCAGTAATGCAATTTTAGCAATTTGTATAAACGAAGTATGTTCACAAACTATGTTCCGTTTATATTTCCTGCAATCGCGAATACAGTTGAGCGCATGAGCGGTACTTGCCCAGGCCCATTGAGAAGAGTTAGTTGAGTGTTGTGTACGCTTCGTGATTCTTGTTTGAAATGCTAATTGTGAGATTAGGCATGTAATTTATTTCCTCAATGCGAAGAACATTCAACAAATCTGTGAAGTATACAGAGAAAATGTGATGAGTGATTCAATGGTTAGACAGTTCAATGAAGGACGTGTTAATGTGCACGATGACGAACGAAGTGGGTGTCCATCTTTAGTTAGTGACGAAATAGTTCGTACAGTTGCAAAGAAGGTTAAAGCAAACCGTAGGTTTACAATTTCTGCTCTCAAATTATACATGACAATTTCATGAAGAATTGATCTTGAAATTTTGAAAAATTCCATAGGAAGAGCAGAGCAGAGGGCATAAATTGTAAACCTACTATTTGCTTCAACCTTTTCTCCAATTACACGAACCAGTTCATTACTAACCAAAGATGGACGCCCACTACGTTCATCATCGTGCACATTATCACGTCCTTTAATGAACCGTCTAACCCATCCCCTTACCATCTTCTCCGTACACTTCACATATTTGTTGTTAAGTGTGAACCGGTTTAACGTTCTTCGCGTTCTGAAAACGAATTACAGACGTAGCCTCACAAACTGCGGGATTGTCAATTAACTTTGCTATTTCAAACAATCACCACGACGCAAACACAATACTAGATTAACTCTTCTCAATAGGTCAGGGCAAGTACCGCGCATGCGCGTGACTGCATTCGACTCGGCAGGAAATACAAACGGAACTTAGTTAATGAACGTACCTCGTAATAAATTTGTTTTTCTTAAGTGTGCTTCCTAAGATATATGGGTCTAGTGTTTAATAGATTCTTTATTCATATTTTGAAATTAGTATGATAAAGCCATTTTATGGCATAGCTGGGTCTCTTTGAACTTATTGTAAAAATGTGTAAAAGTTAAACTTATGCACAAAACTGAGAAATTACATTTTCTTTTGAGCTCCATATGATGGTTACTAAGAAATCATTTTCGTCCGAAACTAATTTCCAAGATATTACAGCAAGTCAAACCTGAATATCACTTGCACACTATTTTCATTAAACAAAAAAATTATAATTTAAACACTTTGGATGTTCCATCCGGCGTAAATAAGTTTCATACAGCGACACCGTTTTAGCACAACCGAAGTACCTTTAAAAAATTCGATGGCTTATCTTGCTTTTGTCTAGACAACCAGTGTTTTGGGTTGCATTACAGTTAAGTTGATATAAATTATTTATTTAACCGAGTCAAGCTCCAAAGCATCGAACCTGTATTTAAAATAAAGTATTTGCTTCACGTAAAAATGAAACCTCTTCTTTTTATTGTCTAAGGAGAGCTGTCTTTAAGACCTCATTATTTAAGCAATAAATAAATAGTAATTATGACTGAAAGGACGTTTATTAAAAAACTAAATAAAATATTAATGATACCACATCAATCAAGATTTTAAATATCACAGTGTTAATTAAAAATGAGTGAATCAATGAAAATGCCTGAAATATTAATTTAATAGTCCAATAATGACAATTTAAAAATTAAGCTTGCTAATAGATTTGGTTTGAAATATTTACGTCAGGCGATAAAATTAAAATTAACAGTTAAATGAGCCAGCAAATATGCTAAGAATTATACGGTTAAAGAAACCCTTTATTAAATAAATTCTACCTCTAACTAAATTACACTTTTGACAAAGAAGAAATACAATAATTATGTTTGCATAGATATAAATGAATTTTAGTCATTTTTAAGATGAATTAAATGTTTATCTTCTATCCAAATACATATATGCCTAGCGTAAACACGATAAATCAGCCTTCCTCCTGTTTCGAAATAAAAGATTCTTTTAAGTTCAAACATCATAAACACCGGTGAATTCCCTACACAAAGTTAGAGCAAGTGTGAATCATAGTTAGTTCGTGGTTCAACAATGCACTGGCGATACTGTAAAAGTGATAGGGTAGACTATCAATAGTCATGCGTTGCTGTGTAGCAAAAAACTTCATAACGATCTGTTTCAATTGGAGAGACAAAATATATTGTCAAATGTTAGTGTATAATGTGCGTAGCAATAAATTTTGACACATTTTGATATACGGTTGTGAATTAAGTATTGAATATAAAGAAAAAAAATTAAGTTACTTACTGAAAGGTTACATTAATGGAGATTAGTTAGAGACTTGGATTTTTAAAATAATACATTTAGCGATCTGTTGGTTTCCACTATTCATGTCCTTCGAAGCACATTCACGTCAATTGCTGAGATATCCTGCTGCGCTGCAATGTTCGTAATTTGTTTTTACACTCCTAAAGTTTAAAAGTCCCACGAAAATCGGGCAACATAAGCTCAATGGCCTTAACGACCATGTGATATCAGAATTGTGCGAATTGCGCGCTGTCTTGCTGAAACCATAACTGCCGGTTTTGCACTACCAAACGCTGTAATTCGGCAATCAAAAAGTTATTTAGAATTTCAACATAACTTTCAGACGTTATGGTCACTCAAAAAAGAAAGGGCCATGGATGCCAAATATTGAAACATCGCACACACTAACTTTTACACTGTGAAAAGGGCTTTTGCACGCCCTTTTGTATCAAGAAACGACCGGTAAATCAAAATCCATAACTTCAAATTTTGAATTTTGGATGAAACTCGAAATCCCGTATGGTTTGTTGGTAAGTTTAATGGCCTTACACGGTGTCGTCTTGAGCGTTTCTGACTTTGAACATTGCTTGCATTACTATCTTCGGAGTCTGTCACTAATTTGTGCATTTATAAACAGTTAAAACACTGTTGGTTGATTGGAATTTGCGATACCAGTCTAAGATTGAATTGCACGAAGGAACTTTCATTATAAGCCGTAACGGCTTAAAAGCATCGGTTGATGAGCCACGCATTCATGGCTACTGAAATTTTAATTGACATCTTGGCACTTATGCAAACAGTCTTCTCCCTCACATTTTTACATGCAATGGTAGCACTCTTATTCATCAAAATGTATTGCTACAGTGAGTTTTAAAATGACAGAGAATAAACTGTATGGGTGGTACCGACGACTTTTACAATAATTGACCATATCGATGTACTCGGTGGATAGGATGTGGCTAGAACGACTAAACATCAATTAAAATAGTATGAAAACAATCATCAAAAACCATCTCCCAAAAATATACGCCGGCCAGATTTCGCGGTTGATGCATGAACACGGCATTATACGTCTATGTGTATCATAAACATTGTTTCCGCGATACAAGCAACGGACGACGCTCGCAACCATGCCTACTTCAAAGCAGTAGCATAGCGCAGAGTTTGCGAAACCTAGAGGACTATGGCAACATTCTTCTGGGAACATAGACATAGAGCATCGCACAATAAACGCTTCACCCACGACTACTTGTGGCAGCACTATTCCGAAACTGGAATAGAATCTTATCTCACATCTCAGACTATTACCACTTTGGTTACATAAAAGAGTATCTGGGCAGAAAAACATTTGTCAGTAAGCTGCTTACAACCAAAATCTTTCTTCATTGTCCTCAAGCTTCGGGCTGTTGGTGCAAGTGCGTCACACCAACAAGTAAAACGTTGTTTTCTCTTATTTACAAATGATATTTATTCAACTTCGTAATTTTTTAGAGAATACATAACCTCTAAAAAAGTAACCTTTCCGGCTTTCGATGTACAATTTATATACAAATATTTGTGCAACATTCTAAACTATTTTCCATTACTTACTAGACAATGGTACTCGTAAAACGAGCTTCATTAGCTACATTCATTAAAGGCACTCATTTTATATGTAACGAACTATTTGATAATCGCAGAAATACGTAATAGCGCTCCAGTTTTTATGGTTAAATTTATCATGCGCCAAAACATATGTGCCGTAACAGCGGCGAACGAAGATTAATCTAGCTAGACTAGTGGAATCGTGCGTGAGTAAAACGATAAATGACGTTCGCGCACCTTGTAGATAAAGGAAAATACCGTGAATAATGTAGGTGCCACTCAATTCCATTTGAATTGGCTACACTTTGTACACAGGGTGTTCGGAAATAATAAGAAAAATATTTAGACGACTATTCGACACAAAGATGCCACAAGTTCCTATTACGTTTTTCTGGAAACTCAAAATAACAAAGGTTGATTTTGCAAATTAGTTTTATCTAATGGAAGTTTTGCTAGTGTATAGAATCTCTCCGAATTTGGCATACACATCATTAGTTTCATGTTGTGTTTTTGTTCCAAAATTGATGTATATTCCCCTATAGCAAAGGGGATCTATTCATAACAGTTGAATTTGTTTGTTTAATTTTCTACATTTTCTACATTTTGATAGAGCAAAATTAAATAAATAAAAGTATCTTTAAAAAGGTCTTCTTGTTGTATAACGATAAAATGAACCGTTTTCGAGAAAACCGTCTTTAAAAATTGCCGGAGTTGCCTCCAGTTAATCAATAGTTGTAATGCATATGACCTAGTTCAACGTTAGAATAGTTATTGTTCATCCTATTTTTACTCTCAATGCTTTGACAAGAAACTTGCATAAAATTATTATCTATCAAAATTGTTTCGACATAAATTTGTTTTAGAAGCGTCTTCAATGCTTGTTTCTGATATATACTTTGTTAATTTTGAAAATGAGTTGAGTGAGTTTCTATTTTTCAAGTAAATGTTTAAGGGCCCATTTTATCCTTATGCAATAACCGGGCCTTTTTAAAGACCTTTTGGTATTATTCAATTTTGCTTTGTCAAAGTTTAGACAAAAAATTAAATAAACACATTCTGGGTAATTATCTAACTATCATAAACAGATTAGGTCCTTTAGTATAAGATAATTTATATAACAGAACACTAGTGATATGTGTGCCGAATTTGAAAAGAATCCATATATTAGAAAAAACTGATTTGAAGGTTGTGTAACTCTTGTTATAGGAACTTGTGGCATTAATTTTTCGAGTAAAGTCGCCTTCATGTTTTTTGCTAATCATTTCCTGATACCCTGTATAATAAATATTCTTACTTGAAACAGAACGTCAGTTAGGGGGATGTCGATATAATGGTACAGTTGAATAAAATAGTTGACGAGAGGCAGTTTTGACTACCCCTAATATAAATGATTCTTTACTTTTTTTTTAAAATTCGTGCCAATTTTAGGAGGAATCTTCTTCTTTATATTGTTTATATTAAAACACCTCCTAATACAAACAATAGATGGCTCTGCCAATATTAGTAAAATTACTAATCACCAGAGTCCAAAAAATGAACATAAATTACCACTTTGATGGATGACGTGAATTCTCTTCAAGTTCCCTCGTATATAAATCGGAATTACAAAGCTTTTCAGGAGGTACTAATAAAATTTAAATAACTAAATTCAAAGAATTTGAATTTAGAATCGAATCACTTTACTCTAGCCTAAAAGATGGCGAACTTTTAAAGGGTCCTCCGTATATTACGGGTTTATGAATTTAATTTAAGTTGAACTTTAAAGAATATTACTTAAAAAGTCATAAATATAGGTAAATAAAATAATTATTTCTATATATTATAAAATGCGACACTTAGGAAAAAAATCTGGTGTGAGACAACAGGCAACTTTCTCTTACACATTTTATATTTTTCAAATATAGCATTACAGGCGCAAAAAACGTGGCGAGTTTTAAAAAAATCGTTAAAGCCGTTTTCGAAAAAATTGTAAAAAACGTAAAAATCACAAGAATAAAGTGGCACTTCCGGTCATTCGATTTTAATAAAGTTCTTACAGGAAAGTGCTAAAGCGGGAATAAAATTATATATAAAATTTCACTTTTCTACGACGTTTGGTTTTCGAGATATATTGACAAATACGTACACACAATAATTCAAATTTTAATAAGGTTTTTAAACAAATAGTAGTGTTTATTTAACGCACAATGTCACACTAAAGTTTGGTTATAAATACTACACAAAATAAATATATAAAACGAAGTTACTGGGTATTTCGCTACGTACTTGAATTAATCCGACAATTGATAACTTTAAAATTCGATTAATTATGCAAGACATGCATCCGAACCTTATTTATAGAAATTGAAAACGGCGGGATTACTTTAGACTAATTGGTACGATCAAAAATTTCAGTAACATGTAACAGGTTAAGCGCGAGCACTTGGAAAACCAATACGCATGTGATTGTTCACTTACGTGATTTTTCCGATGCCTGAAATCAAATTTTAAATAGTATTCGCTGGTCGTTAGACTACCTAGATTTAGACGGTAAGAATCCCGTTGTGTATAAAAGTCGCTAGTACAGCGAAAGGAAGGGAGATTTTCCAAATGACCCCGCTGGAACCAACGCAAGGAAATGTTCCAGGTATGAAGAAGCACTAACGATTATAATTTATGACAATATATTTAATTTATCCTTCCGTATACTGTAACTCAAGGAACGAGCTCACAATATACACGTTAAAAAATTTAAAGTCATAAAAGACACTCCTATATTATTTGAAATCAACTTTGGCGGTAATTATTATTTAATCTATATTGTGTTGCTTTAATTTGCTTACATTACATTAGAGAATTGTCGCAGATCCCAAAAATATATAGACGCATATTCAAGTTGGAGTTGATTTTAAAAAATATCGTTTTGCATGTATGAGTAGCTTTAAATGAATTCGGTAACTTAGTAGCGTTTAAATACATTATAGCAATGCTTTTTAAAGCCTTAGAGTATCTCTTTCTATCATCAAAGGCGCCGACAATAACTGCCCCTTTCTGTTGTTAGATAATGTTGGTTTGCTTTGAATAAAATGAATCTCAACCTTTCCTCCTATCTTTGTTATTTATTTATACCTTTTTGCTGATTTTCTTACTTACACGTAGCCACATTCCAGATTTGCCAAAATTACGCATATTCCATCAAACATATTTAAATTTAAAATTAACATAGTTTACTTTTTAGAAATCAACGAAGGAAGAATTAAAATAAATATGTTCTATAGTCCATTGTTTGCAGCTCTAAGTAGATTATAAAATCTAAATGTGTAATTAAATGCTACTAAAATATTAATTAGTGAAGAACAAGCTCTTGCATGTAAAATTCTTTAAATTAACTCAATAACTGGCAAGAAATACGTGAATGAATGAACTAAAATAAATGCAACGTTTCGAAGAAAATGTTCATCTTTATTATCAAACACAATAAAGTGATTAAATCAATTTACCAAATCAATTCACACTTAATAATCATTTTTATTTTAGCAGCATTTAACTCCATATTTATATTTTAGTATAAGAACTAAAATAAAGGATATTAATTCGAATGGAACTATACGAAATAGAAATGCTAAAGTGAATTTATAGGGCGTGATTTATTTAACAATTTGTTAATTAAAACTACAAATACAAATCCTTACTAATTATTTCAAAATAATTTGGATCAGTGCGGAAACTAATTTTTAAAATTAATGCGCTCATGAAATTTATGCAATCATAAATGAATTTACTAAGACAGAATATCAATCCGTTTTGACGCCAGTGGCGCACAAATTTAATTTTCCTTTAAATTACACATGATGGTTAACAAATTGTTGAATCTACAATTTTCAAATAGACAGGCATGTCCGCTTAGTAAGCATGTTCCACTAGATTTCTATGTTAGGTTATCGAATCACTAGTTTATGCAATACGTAGCAATACAGTAGAGTTAATGGTTGGAATTGTTCTGCCATTTGATAATGTTCGTGAACGTCCGCAGTCGGTTATCACATGGTGATATACCTTGTATACCACAAATGGCAATGGTAATTTTGAACAATTTTATTTTGTACCATTTTCTTAATATTAATAAAACTCCTTTCTATATTGCGGCTATTTGAAATTTTTATTTTATCCTCTTATCTGGATACGAGAGCATTTCCGAACAAAATTTATTGAATGCTTTTTTAGAATAGTTATTCTGCGAAACACTGGATGTGCCATGCAATATTTAATATAATTTAGTTTTCTATCAACTAGCATTTACTATCGTTTTCTAAACAAGAAAGGGAGCTTCATACTTTTTTCTGCTACTAATAAATTTTATAGAGAAATTTTATTTTACTTGAAGCCTGCTTCTTTATTTAGCTTTTTATTATGTTTATTTAGTTAAACAAAGTATCAATTATTGTGTTCGCTAACATCTAGTTAAAAACCTCTGTTAAAATTCTACACTATTTTAAATAATTATCTTTTTAGACTTTTTTTTAATAAAACATAAATCATTGCTTCAACCACCAACATTTGCAAGATGTCTGCACATCGCTAAAGTAGCAAAAGTCAATAAGTATAACGAAAATAAAAAATTAGTCACCAATATGACCTCTAATAAAAATTGCATACTTAAAAAACAATTTTTCGCGAACATTCGTCATGTATATTTTGCTCGGTGATAATAGTTATGACGAAATTTCTAGCTTGAGAGATTATCTACAAAAAGTTCTATGCTTTTTTTCCCCGTAAGAATAACTCCAATTATGTAATACCGCTTACAACGTTTCAAATTTTGTGCTTCAAAGAAATGATACACTTCTTTCCGTACCACCTTGGAAGCGTATTTTTTATCAATGCTAGACTTATTGATAAATTCAATATATATATAGTGAATATAGAGCGGCTTACAGAGACAAAATCTATGGCACAAATACCATATCTACCACATGTGCTGAAATTTTGACTTGTCGATTTGGAAAATTTATTTAATCACCCTGTATGTTGTGAGGATTTTTGTATTTTCTTGTTATTCATTTTCGTCAATTGTTTAATAAATGCTTAATTTTTTAGTAAAATACGTTGAAGCGTATGCGACAACGAATGATGACCTGGGCGTCTAGTTATTTTGTGGTAGGAAAAGTACTGGTAAAATAATCTTGTATGTTCGAGTTAAGAAGATACATTATAAAAATAAATGAAATACGCGTAATAGTAAAATAAGCTTATATAATATTTTCAATTTTTGCAGCAGTTTAATAATTGAGAGAGTCAAATATTACGGGTTTGCACAATGCGAGAAAGTATGTATGTCGATTAGCTAACTTGCATGATAAAGTATATTAGTTAATAAGGAAAATGTAACTTCAAGCTTCATGCTTGCCGCCTATCCATGTAGGCATCAAAACTCGAACGCCGTATAAAACTTAGCTGCGACAGAATTGAGTTCAAGCGCTACAAAATGTTTGAGCTTTGACACATACTAGATATAATTCACTCAAGATGTCTAATTGGCATACTTCATCATTCAAGTTGCCTAATCAGCTTGTCTAAATCCTTGACTTAATACCGGATAATAATTAGTAGATAACTAAAGTGAAGTGATTGAAAAAGTGTGTTCGACAGCAATTTTAAATTATTTACGCTGCTCACCTTTGACGTTGATAGCATTTTTAGATTTCTCTAGTTAAGGATACCGCAGTCGCATTCGATTCGCCTAGGGTAGATTATCAAAGACGGTACTCTTTTTATTTATAACTCCTTGCCAAGTTCACTTCTACAGCCATAATCATTGAATTTAATATTTCTTACCATCAGTTTAAATTTAATTTTTATCGAAACAATAAATTAGTGTTAGAATAACACACTTGAATATGCTACAGTCAATAATTATTTCAATGACTCTATTGAATTCATTTAAACGGAGAAAGTGCATTTTTTTATAGTTTTTGAAGCAAATAGTGTTAGCGTCTTTTCTCCTATCGTATTACAATTGTTAAGTAGTTATTAGTTTACAATATAGTTTAGTTTAATCGATTACATTAGCCAATGATAGAATTTTGGAGATCTTGGCTTTAAGTGATTAGTACAAAACTTTTAATTGATTCTATAAGCGTTAGTAGATGAGATAATATTAAAATTCTATAGGTAAAGGATGCATAATTATAATTTAAATGTTACTATAATTTTATTTAGCTTACCAAAACAATACATTTAATTCAAGATGTATCTCGCCTAACAAAACTCCTTTAATCGAAGCCCGAGCTAGCGACGGTCGGAGTAGCCATGGACTTCTTCTCTTTACGTGGGCTCTGCTAAGGAGGAGGATCGTAAAGGTCGCATAAATCAATAAAAACCATCCGTTATTCAACAACGATTAGCTTACTAACAATAAAAAAAAACATCTCTTAGTTCACAATTCAAGAAACTTATCATCGGTTACGGTTACGTTTTTTAAAACTAATACATTACTAAGGCACTTTAAAGCTTTAACATAATAATACTTTTATTAACTGAACTCATAGTCTAATAAATTAAAATAATGTTTTTAATACCAATATGTTTCTAAGGAACAAATGCCTATAAAGCGTTAACGAAACACGACCTTTATTAATTGATTACACTAGCGCGCTGGCCCAATTTGGTGTAGTGGTTAGCATATTTTCCAGATGAGGGAATAAAATCGTAGGCCCCGTAAATAAAAGATAAAAACTGTTACAATCCAAAGCAATTAAGTCGCGAAAGGCTTCCTTGTATACCGACAATGGAAAAATAAATGGCACGACAGTCTGTCGCAACAAGTTCAAAGTAGTCTTCAGCACCGACCTCTCACAACTGTATTTATTCCATTATAGATCGATTTTCCGTTTATTTACATCCCCGATGATAGTTTCCGACTTAGCGTCATCAGGTTTATGGTGTTAACTATCTATGACTTTACCAAATTTGCGCGATTCTGTGGGTAATTAACTTTAGTGCCACAATCTTTAACCCTCATTCTCTTTATAACTATTAACGATATTCTAATCCTAAGTATGTTGACAAACGTAATCTATAGAAATACATACTGTGCCTTCATTTAATCCCGAACCCCACGTGACCAGTAACAAATTCAAATGTAGGAACTTCAGTTATTTAAAGTTGAATTTAAACGAAGT
>JAHWXV010614223.1:0-11955 GCA_024586415.1 Phrixothrix hirtus | reverse complement strand
ATATATATATATATATATATATATATATATATATATATATATATATGTATATATATACATACACACTAATACACTAATAGTTATAATTTTCAATAATCGTAACTCTAGTGTTAACTTAAAAATTGACATTAACATTTTTGCACATAGTTTTAAGTAAGCAGGAAAACGTGTTAAATAATAATACGCATTAATTGGTTCCTATTTAAAACGCGAAAATTAGTTTTAAATTAGAAATAAATCAAAACAACAGATATTGTCAGTATATGAGCTTGAAATCAATAAAATCGCCTAGACTGAATTTAATTTTATTAAAATATACAAAGATCTATTTTATTGTGGTATTTAAATATTATAATATACACTTAGAACTATTCATAATGTAAGATGTCTAAAGAATTGGCGCATCATGATTATGATTTGTATATTTAAATTAAAATTTTTGCCTAATGAATTGAAAACAACCAAATATTATTAAAAATATAGCAAATAGCTCGTAATCATTATTTTAGTTAAACTACAAAGAGGCCATTCACATTATTCTATGCCAAAAGGTACGTTAGATACCTTTCAATTTTCTGTATTTTTTATAATTTTGTGTTTTAGTTTCATATTTTAATAGCTGGAAGATTTCCAATGCCAACTTTTGAATGTTACATTTTGAATTTTATGCAAAGTAGGTGCTTTTTCAAACTCATTTCCTTTTCTCGTGACTTAGGCCAGATCTTAATTTTAAAAAGGATACTGCAATAACCTCTAAATATTTGTGATACCTAATGCCTATTATACTATTTCTTAATACGAAAATATTCTTCCTAATTTAAATTTTATTACTCGTTAGTTAACATGGATAAAATTCTAAAACTTAAAATAATACAGACATCTGGCGTTATAGAATATTACAGTATAAACTTTTTATTATTATTAGTGAACAAGAATTTTTAAAATTAAAGTATATTTACATATATTTCTATAGATATTATGCAATTCACCTAATTAATTAAAATTATAACAAACCCTATTTTTAAAAAGAATCTCGTTTTAGTATTGTGTATAGTAATTAACATTTCGATACTTAAATAACTATTGTTATACTAGTTTTTCTGAAAATCAATTGACTATGTAGTGTGATTTTGATAGAACTTTCAGTCACTCCCACACTGTGTTAAACGGTTGTTTAGTGTTTGAGAGGTTTGACCGCAGCACACTTTACTGCAGTCTAAATAGGGAATTAAGTAAACAGCGTAATGTCTGTTCAATTTTAGCGTACTAAACTTACACTTGCAATAAATCGCCCTAAAGTTGCAAATCTAGGTTATCATAATAAAAGTAAATTGTATAAAATGTTTTTTAAATAAAAATATCTACGATGTAAGAAATTACTCAAAATAATATTAAACTGTCTTTTGTATATCCTTTTTGGTACGTCTATGATTAAAAAGAATCTTTTTAACAAAATTTTAAGGTTCTGTGTTGTCCAAAATATTCTAATTTTGTTCTTTATATTACTTTTAAGAAACAAAAGTAAATATTGTGATAAACACAGACAAAATGTATTAAAAATATATGTATGCATCACACTTTATCCTTATCAAAGGAGCGTACCTGATAATTTAGTGTATTTTACTGAGAATCTAAATTTTCGTTATATAATTTCTTTTTACTTGAAGTTATTGAAAAACAGTGTTCTTATGTTAATTTATTAAAGATATTCTTCAAGATGCGAACAATGCTTTTTTGGACTGTCTAATGAATTCAAAATTGAAATTTTGATGTTTTCCGGAGTATTTCTTAGTCGTTTTCGGATGATAGGTCGTATTTCTATTTTAATGAGTATTTTGCATTTTAGTTTGTATAAAACTAAAATAAAATTCGATTAAGTCTAACGAGACATATATTTTCAAAAGTGTTTCCTTTTCATAATACTATACAAGGATGGTTTAAAATAACTTTGTAATAAATTAATTAAATGTGCTTATCAACAGACCCCGTTCATACCATTTTTAAATTGTACAGCACAGTATCTTAATAATAAAGGTTTGAGAATTATTCTTATAATGTCCTATTGTTTAAGTACTCAATCAAAGAGTGCCGTACGACAAACATATTTTGACAACCATTGATATTGACCTACCTAAAGATGATAGATAACCTAGTTCCAATTTTTGTGTTACCGCAACTAAATTATTGTTACTATTATTAGATGTGTTCTGTAACTAATTACATTTGTAAGCATAATAACGGGACAGTGCCAGAAATAACCTATTGTCAATTTAAAACACATTATCCAATTTTACCTTTCATTTCAAGTAAATATATAAAATATTAGTGTTTATTTACAATGAACGTAATTGTGAGAAAGATGCAAAAGGTAAAGTATAATTATAGATTGATAATTATTCTTTAATGGTTTTACCCATTTTCCCAACTTTTTAATTTGATTTGATTTTATTAATGCATTAATGTAACTCCAGACATTTAAACTAAAATAACGTTCTATTTTAAGTTAAAAAAATAAGAGCAATTGCCCAAAACTCATTTACCTGTTTTCTGCAGAAGCACGAACTAAGAAGTACAATACAATATTTAGTACGGGTTAATTTTCTATTCTTTTCCAACAAGTGTATACAATCTTCGAGTTGCAAATAAATAGAAATTCTATGCAATTAATTGGTTTTTCAAAATTCTGTTATGGCCAAGCATAGGAGATGTAATATTTTATTCATTTTTTTATAAATCTATGAAGGTTAAGCAACCTTGGATAAATTCTTAACATCTTAGAGAGACAAAAATTCTAAAATGACGAAGTTTAATTTATTATTTACCGTTGGTATTATATTTGCTCTTGACAGGGTGATTGTAAACTCAAGCGTAAAAATTGCCAAACCGCATTAAGATTTAATTAATCATAAATAACTTGCGCCTGCACTTTCAGTTTATATACATTGTATATAATTCTTACCAGCTGTGGGAGGAGCTATAGTGCAGTGTTGTTTGGATCATAATTTTAAACGCATCTGTTAAAGTAATAAACAGTTTAAAAATTAACACTTTGACTTATACTGTAGATTAAAATAATATTAAAACAATATTTTCAAGATTTTAAATAAAATTGAAGTTATTTCGTTACGAACATATTTGATTTTTCGTTTGTTTACTAAATTACTCGTTTTGCCTTAGAGAGGAGCGAGAATAACAACATAGTTACGCAAGCAAAAAATGTACTATAAGATATTACTTTCTAGATACAATACTCATTAAAAGTAAATGTACTAGTCGAAAATTTACAGCCTCTATAGTGAATACAGCTTTCCTAAAATAATTTGCATAACATATTGTTGTAAGTGGAACAATTGCCTCACATTCTAGCATACCGTAGCTTGTCAGGTGTTTTAGATTTGAAAATATTACTGCATCTTTGATGTTCGTATTTTATTTTGAAATATGTTTGAATACTACTGATTTATTTTGTAAGTTTATAGTATTCGTAATCAATTCTTAACGATTTAGTTCCACTGATTAATTCTGTTACACTATATTATCTAGATCTATGCCGCGTAATTAAAGTTTTAGTCACTTATTATTATACAATTTAAACTAGATATCTAAGTTTATACCACAATAAGTCAAATAGTTGCCAAAATAACATTAACAATTGCAGGTTGTGAACTAATCCAAAATCATATTCATATTTGTCTAGAAAGTTGTGTAATATTTATTTAAGTTAAAAAAAATTAAATAAAAATTTATAAAAGTTTTTCAACTCCTATACGTGTAAAAATTGAATTGTTAAGAACAAGTAACAAGTGATAATTGGCTTGAGATCCTTTTACTTTCTCTTAACTGTACTGAGAGTTGTTTCCGGCAAAATTTTCAATGTCCAGTTTTTAGGGGAAATACATGTTTTCAGGTATCCTTGTGACATTTCGATTAGCTTAATGTGTTCGCGGACGAACAGAATTTATATTTATTCTGCTCAGGTTCGTTCAGTCTATCTTGCAATCAATTGCTGTTGGTAATAAGGATTCTACTCCTAATTAATACTAACGGTTTAATGTTTTAACAAAACAATTTATTCATTCAAATAAAAATAAAATGACTATTTACAGGTTTTAATATATAAGGATCACGCTGATATGAATAAGATTCATATAGAGACTATAGTCATGAAAATTTACGTATGTTCAAATACACTTTTGAAGTCAAATTATCTACTCGTGGAAGGCACCTTGTTACTCGTTAACAAGAATGGAGTCAAAATACTCGTGGATCGCACAATCAACTTTTGCTTCTGAATTAAAACACGGTCTCTTAAATTATTTTTCAAATTCAAAAATATCCAAAATTCGCACATTGCGGGATGTGGTAAGTAGGGTGGATGTTCAACAACTTTGATATTGTTTTTCTGCAAGAATCGTAATGCTGTTCCCGCCTTATGGTAGGACACGTTATCGTGATGTAGCATTAATCCACTTACTAACAGCTCTTGAAGAACAGCGGGAAGGCAAACTTCGATGTACCAAGCGGCCGTGACTGTCTTCTCTCCTTCTAAGGCATTCATAAGTCCCGTACTTCTGAAGAAAGTCGCGTACATGACTTTATTCATTGCACGTTGTCCTTTGACGGTCGTTGGAAGTAGGTCATCTTCAAACACCCATACTATACTTTCCTAACGTACTGGGACATCGAAAAATGGGATATAAGTTTCGTCATCTGTCACAATTTTAGAAATAATTTGATGTGCACCATCATTTAACATTTTCAGAGTTTTTTTGTTAATTCAAACACGCTAGGCTTTTAGCTCTAAAGTTAAATTATGGGGCAGCCAACGAGAAACAAATTCTCTAACATGCAATTTTTCGTATAGGATTTTATGAATGGCCACGTATCATATGCCCAGCGTTGTAGCTATAATTTGGTAGGTGCAGCGATTGTCTTCTGCTATCAATTTTCTGACAGCAGCTTGGTTTTCTGGAGTTACCGCTGTGCATGGTATTCTCTGATGTTCCTCGTCGTTAAAGCTACTCCAACCTCTTTAAAATTCCACAAATGCCGACAGAAGCCTTTCGACACCTTTTACGGCAAATAGCTTTTACGAATCTCATTCATAGCAGCGTGATCCTCGTATATATATACAAAAACGATTTCTTTAAAATAAAACATATTCGTATAGATTCCAAAGGTTCAAAGACAACGCGACTTAGGCTCGTTAGGATCATTCGTTTATTTAATTCGACGCGCGGTAGCGATTCTAGCGCGGCGTGGTCAGGCCGCCCTCTTTACGGTGTATACACAATAATAATTCAGCGCGCTCAATCTACCTGGCATACCTACGTTCTGTCACTCTAGGAACTATGGATGCGTAAAACAAACGAAAATTTAATCTAGTACTTGGAGGGGTCTATAGACGCGTCGCCACTCTTGATGTCATCCTCAATCCGTTACTAAAGGAACCACAATTGGAAAAGGCGTAATGTCTTTGAATTAGGCGGTCAGTTCAGACCCTCTTTGTTGCCGCTACCGATGCAACTTGACGCAAAGGGACGTCTTGATGTTGAGTTTCGAGCATGATCCGTTATTGGAGCAACCGCATTCACGCTCGATGTGACTTTGCTGTATTTTGATACGGTCGGTAACGGATATTATCCTTGTTACGAATGTAACTCGGGAAAATATACGTTACTGAAGCAACTGCAATCTAATTCGGTGTAATGGCGATTTTCTAGGAGAGTTATCCCCATATATTTTGGACTGTATTCCTGGCACTGCGTCCAGATCGGCGGTATGAAGGTTATACGGCTGCAGATTAACAAAACGCATTGCGAGGACCACCACGTTTAGTGCATCAAAATGCTTGACCTTTCGAACAAGCTATGATAATAATGAAAGCTAAAAATAGTATCGGCACCCGGACTAACGCTGCAGTCGGTGTCCCAAAATGTACTTTTCTTTTACTGCTTAATTTCATTCCATTTATACCAACTCTGATACATTATTTCTTTCTTCGACAAATGCGGATTTTACTTGTCCTTGTCTTCGGTCTTATCTTTCTTGATAATTGTAAAATAACACGGCTTAGATATTTTAGTCGCTTAACATGTTGCAACACTACACAATATTTAATAGCTCAAGCAGCATGATTAGTATAATTATTAATCTGTTCGTTCAGATTATTTCTTAATTACTATTTTAATTAAATGATCTAAGCTTAATTTTTACAGTTACCTTTACATTTAGGTATTTTACAATAACGTTCAATATAAACTAAGTACAGGTGCTGATTTTGTTAATTATAATATTATAATGAAGTTCATCTTACCATTTACAATCATTATTGCTTCATCTTATTTCCACTGTAGTAAAATAAAGAAGCCAGTCTTTATTTATATGATTTTTGCATATAAGAGGTTCGAATTCACGCACTTGCTTACTTCGTCCTTTAAGTTTTCAAAGAATTTATCAATGGTTTATATCTTATACTTCTTGTTTTTTACGTTTACAACGAGAACACGCATAAAATTGTGTCAATGCTTTTAATAGCGTTTTTACGCTATTTCACTACGTTTCTGGTAAACGTTACACCCTGAGTCAAATAATAAACATGCTTTTAAAAATTGCTCTGCGTGTGTACGTGTGGTCAATATATCTCGAACACTAAACGTTGTAGAAAAGTGCAATTTTATATTTAAGATTATTACTTTACTAGAAAGTCCTAATAACAACTTAGTTAAAGTCAAATGACCAGAAGTTCCATTTTGTTCTTGCGATTTTTAGTTTTTTTGCGATTTTCTCGAAAATGGTGCTAACAATATGTTTTAAACTTAATACGTTTCGGTATAATGCTCGGCTCCTTTATATCGATTTCTCTGAGAAAGTTTGTTGAAGAATGTTATTGAGGAAAATCTCCCAAGTGAAGCAGGATCTTGCGTATCTAGTCATTTCGAAGGATGACCGTTGCAATTTTCCTTCCCAAAATAAACATAAATAATGTTTTAATCATTTATGGACATTAGTTTCATATGTACATGTAAGAGGAAGTGGCGTGTTGCCTCACACCATATTTTTGAATTTATATTTAGTCTATAGGTGCATTCTATTTCTAATCTAGTAGGTGTGTCGAAATATTTTCTACGAAAGGGATAATACCAAACTTTAAAGTCATATTAGGTACTTTCTAAGATAGAAATACTAACAAGGAAATTGTTAAGTAATGGAAATAGTAAAATTTGAGAAACATGCACTACTATTAAATAAAAATCATAAGTAATGCAAAGTACTTCATTAGTTGAAACTGGATATTTGAAAAGCTTTTAATAAATTTTCATTGGAAATAATCGAGTCAATTTTTCTGTGCAGATAAATTATGAATTATACTTTATGCGTAACAATTTAAAAATGGAATTGTTTTCAGAGTGAAATTACACTTCCTAATTTAATGTAAACTTCAATAAAAGTAAAGTAACCGCTTGTAATTAAATCTACCCATAATGTTTACATAGTAAACTTCAAATTAAATAGTGTAATTATAGTTAAATTACAAAGTACAGTTAGTAACTCATGTTATAATTGAGGGTTGAAAAGTTATATCCGCTAGCAAAATAATTTAAGTTTAATTCTAAAATGTTTCATATTGATTAATGGATAACGCTTAAAATAATTTTTAATTTATAAAAGGTAAGGATTCAAACTGAATCCATAACAATGTATATTCTAATGCCAATTTTTTAATGTGTAATTAAACGATTACTATGTTAAAGCTAAACTTGTTATTTGATCAAATTTTAAGTTAAATGATTGGAGAATTTCTTACATGGCATTTTTTATTTATTAATATAAAATAAATATATTATTAAAAGTGTCCAGTGTTTTGTAAAATGTATGTAAAGGCTTAACTGTTTTGGTGTAAGGATTCACTGCGATTTTAATTCAATAAAATTATATAAATTTAAAACAATATAACGTTTTTTTGCAAAATTTGGCTTCACATTAAGGATAACTTAATTAAAATTAACAATGTCGCAATTCCTAAAGAAGTTCTATCACCAAACACCAGTGACGGCTCGTTAGGAGCAGCAAGATTGCTCCGTCCGTACTAAACAAAAAATAAACCATTTATTGCCATTATTATTTTATAAATATTTATTTTAATCATTAACCTTAAATTTTTAATATATAAGAACTTATGTATTATATTATTTATTTCTTAATCAGTGGCTATATCTATTATATTAAGAATAATGGGAAGGATAAATTTATGCATTGATAAAAAAGTACGGCCAAGAACGTTTTTGTCAATGCACACCGCAAAAAAGTAACTTAATTTAAAACCTACGATCCAACTTCACGATACCTACAGTGCTTTAATTGCTGTTTCAGTCATGTCTTACCTTATTGCATTCAATCTCGGTCGAAAAGAAACTTGCTGACTTTGGGTTTTTATTACTAATTTATTGACCATAGAATTTTAACGGACCCGTTAACTTGCTCCCCCCTCCCAAGTTGACCAATTTGTCTTAAAACCTATCATGAGAATGTTTTAATATGGCACCATCTAACTCCACTCCACCTCAAATGTAATTGAGATACCACCATTAGTTTTCTGGCGGGGACAAGTTAACATTGCCCTCCCCCCAAGTTCCCTGATGAATTTTAAAAGCTCCATTAATACTATAGCTAGTACCATCACCGGAACGATTCTATACGTACTTGAAATGTGATACCTTAGCCCTCCCCCCATTACTGAAAATCATCCCGAAATATTGTTCTAGTTTCTATAGATCTAACACCAGGAAGATCAAAACTATTACTGTCTTAAATACGTATCTGTAAATTGATAATCATTTTCCTTAAAGATTTCATTTTATCACGAACGGTTTTGCAATTTAGAACGTTTTCTTATTTCTCTATTCGATAATAACTTAATAATTTAATGAAACTATCTACATTATTTAACTTAAATTCATCTTAAGCAGCTGATAATTTTGGGGAGGACCTATCACTTTTGTAAAACCTAAACACATTTGTTTTATAAGATTGAATCCAGTGTAAAATTAATTTTCGTTTCTATAGAAAAAAAATGAACTACATTAAAAATATACGCTTTACTTTGAAAATAAGTATATAAAAATTGAAAGGCATAGAAGAGAAAAAATCTGGTGTGAAATAACACACGACTTTCTCTTACGTACATAGATATACATACAAATATGCAAATGTCCACAAATGACTAAAATATTATTCACAGTTATTTTGGAAAAGATAAATGGAACAGTCACCCATTCAAATTACTAAACACAAAAAACGCTGCTTAACTCTTGAGATTTTCTCTGATAACTCGCATCAACGTATTTTTTCAGGAAAACCGCTAATTTCACGAAAAATCATATCAAAGGTATGAGAAGAAAATTGCAGAAAATTTAAAAATCACATGAATAAAGTGGCACTTCTGGTCATTAAATTTTAACTAACTTTTTGTCGTCTCGTGTATGGAAGCTAAAAAACTTAAATAAAGTTTTTTATTTTCATATGATGATTTGTTGTTGGGATATGTTGTTCACAACTAATACTCCAGGTACTTCCGGTTAATCAATTTTCAAAAATTTGTTAGAGAAACTCCTTGGCTAATAAAAAACTAAATTAAGTAGCTAAGAAATCTACTAAATTTAAAAAAGTTGTTAGAGCCAATTTCAGGAAAATCATGAAAACGGAGAATTCGGAAAATATCTAAAGATAACAGAAACAAAGTAGTACTTGAGGTTATTCAATTTGAACGAAATTCTTGATTTTGGACACAAAGGAAGTTATGTCCTCAAATATAAATTTTCATTATCTAGAACTTTTTGTTTCATAGCTATTTTATTCAGAATTAATGGTAAAATACTTCCGGTTACTCGATTTACGGAAAACTTTCTGAGTAACCGCATAGGCTACATGAAAGATCATTAAATGTCTGAGAATATAGGACGTTTAAAAAATCATTAGAACCGATTTCGAGAAAAACACAGAATCAAAAAATGACATAGTAATGTGACACTTCCGGTCATCCGAAATTGGTGAAAATATTGCAATAGCCTGCTCATAAGAATACAAACTCTAGTTTATTTGGCACTTTTCGTTTTTGAGATACCGTTGTGACACACATACACACACACATGCGCGCGCGTATTCACGCACGCACGCTCGAACGCACACACGCACGCACGCACGCACGCACGCACGCACGCACACACACACACACATACAAATATGTCTTACGTTTAATGGATATGGAAAGACTCTTTAATGTTTTCCAGAATGCTAGAGTGAAAGAATTTTAACAAAATAGTGAGTGTATAAAAAAGAAATTTGTTCGTTTCCTATGGTTGTGTGAGAATTTATACTTTTCAAATAAATCAATGACGAAATATGTTAGTGTTGTTGTGAATCGGATAATGAATTATTAGGTGCTGTGAAGCTTAGTAATATGCGTAATCAACAATTAATATTGAAAGATGGTGATTAGAGAATGAAAGTGGATAATAAGGATATTATAACTCATTATTTTGAAAATAATGGTGAGGATATGCAGTCACCGATTGCAGGTGCTTCGGAAGCAGTTTTGTTTAATCAAATAGGTGTCATTTATAAAATTACAGGGTTTGTTATTTGTAATAGAACATAAGTTAGCTAAAATTTCTACTCAAGATTATAAATCATTTTATGATAACCTATTAGAAAGTATTGCAAATCTACTAGGTGATCCTAAAGTGAATATTATGACGAGCATCAACCAATGTGGACATGTATAATGTGAAGAATGGTTATTATTGAAAATGTTACATAACATTCCCGAAAAAGTTACTGCTGATTTTGATTTTGCGCAAGCAACCACATAATAGTATTAGAAAAGTTACAGCGGAGATGAAAATATAAATATAGGAAACTGTAATAGAATTATGTAGTGTTTATATTATTCAATAACAACTTGAATGTGTTACGCGAGGGGACATTGGACGAAAGCTGTAGATAAACATACACCAATTGAGGGATTACTTACAAGAATTTGCAGAATTTGCATTTGATGATGATCATGAAGCGATTTATGGATTTTAGATGTTTATACGAAAACTATAAAGATTTATAGGAAATATCCAGAAGAAAAACTGTGAGATAGATGTTTGTTACATCGGTTATGCAGCGCAAATTTGAAGAAATTTACTCATAAATTTAATCCGTTCTTTCTGATCGTTTTAGTAAAGGCGAAAGTGGTGTTATAAATTCTAAAGCAAGTAGCAAAGAAAGTTAGGAAAATGCAGAAAACAGGACAATTGAAGGAAGTAAGGTAATGGTGACGGTAGTTCTTCGAAGAGATGGGTATAGAACAGTAATGTATTTTAAACAGTAGGTACTATATTGTAATAATGAAATGATATGCATAATTTGTATGAAATAAACTTGATCATGTCTAATACGTCGTTGGTGATAATAAGTCTTTACAAGTAAGTGTAATTTATTAAAAATCATTACATTACAGATTGATTGTATAGAAAATATACATGTGATAAAGTGATTTGAGGTGACGAAAGCAAGCTGCCTCATTTGTGGATAGTGCTGGTTGTTCTCCTAATTGAAATATGTGTATTCGTATGTAAGCAGCTTTTTCAGACCAGGTGTACAACGGCGTAAACTCTTCACTCGAATCGAGTCAATGATGATTAAGAATTAACCAGCGCACTTGATTTTTATATTCATGATCCAAGTTTAATAAAGAATATGGTGGTTCTACAATGGTACGACAGATCACCAAATTATTGTAAGCAGTTATGTTTTAAACCCTTGAATGTCAACTACGAACATGGTGACTGTAGAAAATCATGTGACGGTGTTCATTACACATTAATTAATTAATTTAATTAACGTGTAATTAACATAAGAAAATATTATAGTTTGTTAAATAGCACGTAAGGGTTAAAATATTTT
>JAHWXV010614106.1:0-11814 GCA_024586415.1 Phrixothrix hirtus | reverse complement strand
ATATATATATATATATATATATATATATATATATATTTCACAAGAATTAAATTATACAAAATTGCAAGAACTGAAGTACGTTAAAAACAATGTTCCCAAAGAATACTTGGAAAATGATACTTTAGATGCTTTAAATTTAATCATTAATGTAGGTCCACATTTAACGAACGAATGTGAACAAGCACGGACAAACATATTCGAACACACATAGTATTTACGAACTTAAACACGCACAAACGCACACGAAAAGATAGACACTAGCATCTCCACGAAAATTAATCGGCGTTCGTCTGCGTTCCATCTAATTGCTTTAGATACGAAATATATTCCTATATATTTACGCCATGCAAAATGTTGATTGTTCAGTATATTATAAATGATATTGCATTGCCAACTACATGGCTGTTTAAAATGTCACGTAAGGAGTATCATATTTCAATTCAAGTGTTCACTACTACAAAACCAAAAATGCATAGATATAACTCCT
Source organism: Phrixothrix hirtus (assembly GCA_024586415.1). Taxonomy (NCBI): domain Eukaryota; kingdom Metazoa; phylum Arthropoda; class Insecta; order Coleoptera; family Phengodidae; genus Phrixothrix; species Phrixothrix hirtus. The sequence goes on along the minus strand of JAHWXV010614106.1, from coordinate 11,327 downwards.
GGGAAGGTTAAGTATTTTAATTTGGTTTATCAAATGTAGTTTAGTAAATAATTTTAAAATCATAATTAAATGATAAAATTGTAGTATATTATGATTTTATGTATTAGTTAATAGATGGATAGATGAAACTAAAGTTCTGCTAACATAAATAAATATACTAAACTGCCGACAAGGCAAAAATATAGGTTTCATACTATTCTTTCAATGGTTGTACACGTTTAACAAACGAACGCGAACGATTATAAACAAATATTCTTAAACGAACATAAACAAATGAATGTGGACGTGTTAACAAGCCCAAACGAACACACACAAACGACATCTAACGTCAACGAAAGCGATCCCCTTCTTTTCGGTACATCAAAGGAAAAGAGTGCTCGTTCTTGTTTTTCATGATGTGAACGGAATTATTTTGATTCAGCCATAGTTAGCGTTTGACATTTTAATTTGTCCATATACATATTGATATAGAATGATGAAATACTACAATTTTATCATTCGAAAAGTTTCCCGTGCTTTGAAACGCATGTGTTACCTACTACACAATAGTGCGTAAAACGAATGACGCATGGTCGCGTTTAGCCACCAAATACAGTACCACGTATCAATGTTTTCAGCGAAAATTGTGGTATAGTTCTTCTGAAGACGTTTGGCGGCGCTAAGTTAAAAACGCGCAACGTAATCCTCTACTTATACAAATATGAACATAATTTTACGAATATTTTAAATGCCGACCCTATAAATTCTTTCCAGTTTTATGCTTACAGGTTTAAATAATAGGTAAAGGTCTGATGTGTACTCGAGAAAGTAAAAGACTCCATTGTCGCATGTTTAATCTAGCGCCGCCAAATATCTTGAAAAGAACTATAACACAAATTTAACAGTTTTGAGAGAAATGCATTTAAACCTTGAAATTAATACGAAAATTTGGGTTGTATAAATGGCGGAGAAAGTGTAAGCCTAGTTTGTGAAAATAATAATCAAGAAAAATACTGTAAATACATAAATTTGTATTTATCCTACTTTGGTTAGTTATTGCTCTAGTCTACGGAATAAAATTAAACAATGTAAATACACAAAAAAAGATTTCTTCTTTAAGAACATAAAAGTATATTTTAAGAACTTTCGTGACTTTAGTATGAACAACAAATTATTTATTGAGTACCTTGTTTATCATTCAAATCCGCTACTATGCTTAGTTTTTCTTCAAAAGCTGTTTTCCGCGATTTTAAGGATCTGTAAAAATTGGGATACACAGTAAAAACTTTTCCTGTATTAAATACCACAAAATGTTCTGCAACATTTTATCATCTACAGAAAGTTCATTCACCTATTGCAATTTAAGTAATAATTTAGCAGGTATTCTTTTATGCTTTCGTTTTTTTCTTGAGTATCTTGCACACTGAATCTCATAGTCATACTTAAAGTAAAGATTTTCGGATTGAGTTTGTAACAAGTTAATCTTTCTTATTTGAGTAATTTTGAATTTATTATTTTCTACATATCTTCCAATATTCACTTTCAGTTTGTTTTTATAACTAAAAAAATCAGATTGTGACATTTCATCTTGCAAGAGTAATCCACTGTTTAAGGTATGTATAAAACAGATTGCCTTTTTTTGTATCTTCAATCACAGCATTTAAGCTATCTCTATCGTTTTGTTCAAGTATTTATAAACTTCCAGAGACAATTTCCTGCTTCGCTTGGTCCTCTTCCGACTGTCTGTTCATACCATAATAACAGTAGCCATCACGATTTCCAATACCATAAACGGTAAAAGTATAAGCTAAGTACTTGCTTTTATAATAAAGGTCGCTTACATTGAATTGCGGACAAGCCAACTCCTTTTGCAAATCAAGGCCGGCAACATAAAGTGTTTTATTATTTACAGCACTTTATCGTCATTTTTAAATTTCTCGATACGGTTTTAGTTTTTAAATGCTTCTTGTAAGAATCCTGTAATTTCAATATGTTTGAGTCACCGTCCAATAAGTATACAGAGCATATTTTGCATTAGCCCTTTGTTAGTTTGAGTAAGAAGATACTGAATCCTTCACATTAAAAGATTATAATATATTGTCGAGATTACGACATTCAAAATGTAGATTATTGGTCTTTTTTTCTAAGTACAAATTTTGGGAAGCTGTCCTTATGGAACTTTTTGTAAAAGAATCATGTGAACCCTTTAGCTTACTTTGATATTATTTTTTATGGCATTAGAGCCATTGTTGTGCTTTCCATGTAAATTAGAAGATATTGTCTCATCAAGTTGTACTTTTGATAAGGCTGTTGTTACCCAAGTCTCCGATATGCCGAGAGCATTTAACGATATTGATTTACAACCGTTTTTCCAATATCGCCCACTTTTAAGGAACACTCCCTGCTGTATTTACTTCTCGAAATTGCACCAACAGGAATAGTCATCTGGTTTTTTTCTTTTTGTATAATAAATCTTAAAAGATACTCCAAGTGCCTGGTATGGTCTCTCAAGTTCCAAAACTATGTGAAAATTATTTTTCTTGTATTTACACTAATAGCTTCATAACATCGCAGTCTACAGCTTTTTTGCACACTTCAGCTATTTACCCTATTTGGTGTATTATAATTAGATTGATAAGAATAATTTTCTATATCACTTGATCCTGGCATATAAGTTGTATCTTCAAACAAGTTACTGACAAATGGATCATGTTCTGATGATTCCGAATCACCTTCATTGCCGATACTTATTGAAAATGCTTTTATCACCTACGCAGGAAATAACTCAAATAGAAGCAAATCAATCTCTACATCTTACAATATTCGAGATAATGCACATACTGCTTTTCACTTTGTTAATCTAAAATGGACAACTTGTTTCTGTATTAAAAGAAACTTAGGGGTAGGTCTATATTAAAACTACTATTCTGAGAAAGTACATAGTTGTCTGAAATTTTCCGCACCTAAATTTGCAAGCAAATTTAATGTATCGTAGATATTCCTTTTTAAATGCTGAAATCATCCACCATCGACAGCTCGGTTATTTTTTTTTAATTAGTTCGTTGATAAGTATATAACTGGAACTTACAACAAATATTTTTCTTTTTCTGCTACAGCTTTCATTCTTAAATTAAATCAGTTAAAAGTTATAATCTAACTTTGTCATTACTCAAGCACATACGCGGAAATGAAATTCATATCTATAGCAAGCAGAGGGATTGTCGACCAATATCACTTCACCTTTAGCGGCGGTGTTCATTTTCGTATATTGTTATACGATTGCATACATTCAAGTTCATAAATGCTGCTTATATTTGAATATGCTTATTCGTAATTGTTCACCTTTATTAGTTAGGTATGTAGTCACGTTTTACACTGTCCACATATGCCAAACGCGAACCAATAAAAATTAGCACTTATTCTTTGATGTACTGACAAGTAACGGATAACATTTGTCAGCCTTTAATGTGATTTGTTTGTGGTCGTTCAAGCTTATTTATACGTCCACATTTATTTGTTCATGTTCGTTCGTCAATGATAGTTTTAGATAATTCGCGTTCGTTCGCTTCATGTAGAACCACCTTGACACTATAAAAATTATAAATTAATTCTTACAAGTGTTAGGTAGTTCTAATGCTTGCATGATAACAAAGTAGCTTACTGTAAAAATTTCACAAAATAGGATAATTATAGATGACATAAAATAACAAGCTATTTTAAAATACAGAATTTCAGTATACACTAGCTTAGATCTTCATTTCTTAAATTAAAAATTATCTCAGTAAATTCAAAATACCTTAAAATCATTTTGAATAGACTCTATAACACATATACTTTATTCCTAACACAAACTAAAAAATTTAATAGACACCCGCAGCTCAATAAAACATTTTTACCATAATTCATTTATAACAATTCTCAAACTCCATTTGCGAATATCGCTCTAAAATAATAAAATTTGGCGGAACAACGTACAGTTAATTCAAAACAGATCCCGTTCCACGTCAAAGACAAAATAAATAAATCGCAATACCAGCATGGTTCATATTCCAGTAATTGGAGAACAATGTACTCAATGGTTATTTATTCGATTTACATATTGGCCCGAAAAAGCGATGGTGTTGCTAATGGTAACTTAAAAATCTGTTTTAAATTACTACACAGGTTAGTGTCAAAAATTTCTTGAACATGTTGCTAATGTTGAATAAAAAGGACGTACTAATGTATGACGCAAACAGAAATTTGCTTGTATAATTATCAAATTTACTTAATGATCGAGATATTGTTTAACCTAGATTTTTAATTTTCATTACAAATGCCTAGATTTAATTGGCCCAGACTTTTTTCAAATTGTCCTTAAACGTAGATAATAAACGCAATCAAATTCAAACCCAAACACTGCAAGTCCGGTATACTATAACAAATTAGTAATAAAATCGACAATTAAAAAAGGAAATCTTTGTAATTTGTCAAAAATAGTGCCCTAAATAGTAAAAACAGTTCATATACTTCCCAAAACTCATAAAACAAAAATGGACCCTAATACTAAATTTTGAGGTCAACTAATTGTACATTTAGCAATTGTAAGATTACATTATAATTCATTTCATAACAGTTCATTTAGAAAATTATATATCTTCCAAATTTAACGATACTATCGAGATTAATCGCCGCGGCATTACTGGTCAACATTAATAATTACAATTATTATTATAAAATTTACAATGCAACGTAATTTCAGACACTGTTTTCGAAATATATAATTTTTTTTACAATGAAAGATAATATTAATGAAATTAATAGTACTTAAACAGACTTATGACCTCTGAATAATGTGCTGACGTTTGCAGCAAAATTTCCAATAGACCTGAAGTGCATAGCCTTACAGATACTTTTGATACTCTTTCTTTTAACCGAGAAAGGCTCAATAAAAATTCTGTAAAATTCATATCATAGAATCCTTATCATGTATTAACCATACATAATTAGAAAATACTTGAAATATACTTATTTAAAAGGATTCCTTCAACAGTACCAAAACCAGAGTTAATTTATTGAAATAGCTTTGCCCAAACCAATTAAAATTATAAATTTTGACAGAAAGAAACTAATACCAGTTCACTTTATTCAATATAATATGATTTAAACTTTAATGACTTGTCAATTACCTGCCCTAAAATGAATTTGCATAAGTCATAATTTCAGTCCGCAATAAAAATATGTATTATAGAATTCTTTGGATATATATCTTGAGTTACATAGGTAATGGACAAGAATGAAAAAATTATGAAAACTTGAAATTATTATATAAGCGTATATTTTTGGAAATAAATTATTGAGATTATAAATTATACTGTGTACATTGGCTTTTTCTAATTGGTAACCAAAAATAGTTAACCAGTAGATGCATTTCTCAAATTTTTTCGAAAGCTTTGAGATAGAGTAGTGTTTTACATCAAAACGACCTGTACCATAGTAGATTGACAACAAACTTAATAAAGGGCCACTGAAGAATTTTATATATTTATAGAAAAATGTTTTTCGTGTCATCATCTTAATAAAATTCGGTAGGTGGAACAATTACGCCTAACAACTTTAGTGCACTGCTGGTTGTCAGTAAATATCTCTCAAGACAAAACATTTAATACCGAATATTAGAATACTATTAATCGATTCCTCAAGACTTAAAATATATCCTATTTGCAATTTTATTTGGCCATAATAGAATTTGAAACATATCTACGATAACTTATGTGGCAGACAAAAGAACATAGGAGAAAATGAGACAAGAAACTAATAAAGCCCGAAAATTCATCAAACTTCAAAACTTCTTTTTGATTCCAAAAAACAGACGACATAGTGTTTCCACCGTTAGAACCAACATTGTTGCCTTTAATAAGGAATAATCGCTACATGTCCATTGTTTTGATTATTCCTTAGTTTTGGAATTAGATGTGATAAACACATCCCTGTTTAGGACCGACTATAAATTCAAACGCAGAAATTATCGTTTAATACAACGATACAGGACTGAGAGAATTTTCAATTTACATCTCTGGTATATGTATACAATACCATTTGTTAAAATATTACCAGTTTTGATTGATGAAGGGATTAACATCTTTGCCTCAAAACCTAGGAGATGCGGGTTCAAAACAGATGGAGGTAGGTAAGTCTTCCACCGGTGAAAAATGTACAAGACAAACTTTTATACAGATAAGGAAGTAAAATCATCGCTTCTATATCAATATAATCTTTGGTACCTTAAAGATTCCTAGTAATGATGGTAGTCGTCCAAATTCGGCAAAACGCTAGTAAGCATGGCGAAATGACCATAGTAGTAGAAGCCTAGGCGGCTAAGAAAATGTAAACGTCTCGAAGTCTCAGTCATAAAACAAGAACAAAGAGCACTTGCTAAAATAATATTACCTATATGACAGCAGCGTATTTTATGACAAATATAGGATAAGGAATTTTATTGCCATTTTGACAATAAAGACCAGTATAATATTAACCAATCGGTATCCTGCATTGAGCTCATTAAATTTAATGGCAGTGGTGGTGAGAAAACGTGAACAAATCTGTATTTTATTAATGCTCGATGTAAGCAAATATCATTTACGCCCACCTAACTATCCTCACCCTGTAAGGAGTAAGGATCCATTCAGCAAGCGAACTTATGTTCATCGTTGATTGATTAGGAAAATGGCGTTAATATGGAATAACTGAAGTTTTCAAATTGATTGCTCTAACACTAAACAAAAAATATCAACATTTAACTTTTGGACATTACATGCTGTAATATTGTCAGTTTAACTCGTGGCACACCTTAATGGCAACTATCGCTAATGTCGAGAGGGTGTATGTTTCTGTCGAGATTGAATAACGTTAAAAACAAAACCATAAAGGGTCGCGCTGAAATCTAATCTTCACCTAGCTTGGTTGATAAAGTATAAAATGGAATCTCATAAATAGGTGCAAGTGAAAATAGCAACAAAAGGTATTCCCAGAATACGTATTAATAACACGTAATTTGTAATATGTAGTAACAAAATTTGAGCTAATACGCCAGGAAACCTTGCACATATTAATTAATAGATATGGATGTAATTTATTAATTATGGGTCTTATTTATCAAGTATCTTCCTAGATTGATCTATTTTTTCAAACATTTCGCTTGCTGCGCTAGTGTTATTATAATATAGGCACTAGGTAAGTCCTAGGTTTTATACTGGCAAGAATTAAGTTATCTTTAAAAGTATGTCAGCATTCGATATTGATATAAATATAATTGTAGGACGCGTCGAGTCCTGTACTAGGCCAAATGGAGATCTAGGATTCTACTTACCAAGAAGGTTTTGCTCAGAACATCTTCCACAAGACAACGAAGACCCAGCTGTGGTTCCAAATTACTCGCAACCTAATAGAGATCAAGAAAAGCTAAAATGCTGCGGTTCTGCCAGTGATTTCAAAGAAGTTGCAATAAAATTTTCTTCTGAAATATCAAACATTTTTGGGCCCCAATCGTTACCAAACAATAGCGTGTGCGGTTTAGGAATTAGTGAACCAAATATTATCGGTGGCAATGCAACCACGCTGGGGGAGTTCCCTTGGGTGGCAGCTTTAGAATATAAAAATAGATATATCGATAGAGGTACAGGAATTAAATGTGGAGGATCTTTGATAAATAGCAGATATGTATTAACTGCGGCGCATTGTTTGCTGGTTGTGGAATTTGAATTGTAAGATATCTTATTAACGATGCTACATTGTTATTGTTGTTATTTTTTAGAATTAACGTATGGCTAGGTGACTGGGATATCACTACTGACCCTGATTGTATAGAATTTGGTGAAAACACAAAATGCGCCGATCCCGTTCTTATAGTAAAAGTAAATAAAACTATTCACCATCCCTTCTATAATGGTAAAAATCACAGCAACGACATTGGAATGATATATTTAAATGAAAACGTTAAATTTACTGGTATGTATGAACTTACATTATTGTACCTAATAACAAATATTTTTTAAGGTTATATCCGTCCAATTTGTTTACCGGTAGCAAATCCGCCAATATCCCGCTTGTATTTATTGCTTACTGTAGCCGGTTGGGGTATGACAGAATCAGGTCCGTAAAAACCACATTATTAAATTTTATAATTAAATTAATTTATATAGGAGTGTTATCTAATATTAAACAGAAAGTAGATATACCATTATTACCCAATAAGAATTGTTCAGATATACTAGAAATACCTCTAAGCGATGAACAAATATGTGCTGGAGGATTAGATGGTCAAGATTCTTGTCAAGGCGATTCTGGTGGGCCATTGATGAGAATAGTTCAACATAATTGGTATTTAGAAGGAATAGTTAGTTTCGGCATCGGTTGCGGTCGCAAAGGCGTTCCAGCTGTTTACACAAGAGTTTCTTCGCATACGGAATGGATAAAAGAAGTTTTAGGAGAGGAATAGTTAATGGGTCCTTTGCCAATGTTGTCTAATAATTGCAATAAATTGCTTGCCAATGTTAACCTTTGTTTTAAACTTTAAGAATTCCAAATATAAATTAGTTGGGTTTTAGTTCATTATTTTACTTAGTTTTTTGATACTGCTTATCGTAGGAATTACAAGAGTATACACATAGATACATATTTTTAGATAACGGTCTCAAAATATTACATTTAGAATTTTCTGTATTGCATACAGGATGTAATTTCAATAGTTACATAAATTTACACCTAGGTTAACGCAGGAGTGGGGTAATACGAATTAGAAAAATGGCAACAGAAGTGATTTTAGCCTATCAATAGCTGTAAAGTAGGATAAGGCGAGGAATTCAACTTACTGACAAATAATTATTTATTAATCCTAATGGTAAATGTGCCTCACAGACAGCCATAAAATCTAAGTTATTTGATAGTGTTTACGCATTAACATAGCTATCCTGTAATAATCATATGATCCGTGAGATCATAACGTTATCATACGGGATTGGGATGGCAACGTTTATCAAAATCATTGTCATAAAATTCGGTAGTTGATTTCATTCTCATCTTGAAAATTAGCGGTATATAATTCGTAGTAATTATTCATCGTGGAATAACTTTACACTCATGTGAATAGAAACGTTGTTTCATACTTGTTGTGTAATGCTCTATTTACGCATTGGGACATTTAAAATATCTGGAACTCAAATAGTTTTAATTAATTACATTCAGTAATAGACTAGCTTAGACACTGATAACTTTATCTTGGGTTAGTCTGTCATATTGTCAGACGAATGTCAAATCTTCTGTTGAGATTTCCTAAAAATGAACTTAAGGGATGAAGTCAAGTCGAATGTATTCTTTAAAGTTTTATAATATAATAATGCTCATATCCCTTACCATTGCCATTTTAAACATTATCTCGCAAAGGCCCTGGTATTAAATTTCAGGAAAAATTCAATTTCTAACAATTTAGATTTATATATTTTAGTTGCATCTTCGGAGTAACTGGAAAATCATAAAGTAACTATCGATTGAAATGTACAGTCACAAATAAACGGAGATTCTTTTTTACTAGCATCTGATATTATTATCATCTAAGATTATCACATTAAAAATGCTATAAAATATCAATTTAGTAAGCCATATGACATACACGCAAAGTATTATCTATTATCGGTCTGATAATGTAACGGTAGTAGTAATTCGAACAATTTTGAGTTATTTGTCTCCCTTTAATAATTACAGTAATCATTTCAGGCTTGTCTGATGGTTTGCTGTACTTTAGGTGGTTTTATTACTTTAACGACTGCTAGATGATTTTAAAAAAATCTTAGAGCTTCTAGGCATTAGGTGTAAAATGGTGAACGGAATACTCTGTACAACTTTATGCTAACTTAAGTAGAAAAATTGTGAAATATAGAAACTACGCAGGTTCTTAAGTATAGCACCAGCCCCGATGCGACTTTGAAACGCAGATTCGAAATCCTGCCATCAGATTCGATCTCACCTCTCACTATTATTTTCCCTAGTTCTATGTTCAATTTGTGCAGTTAGATCTCCCAATCTCATTTTCTCTTAGTAGGAATTGTTTTAAATTGCTCTGCGTTCAAGCTTGATGATTGATTAGAGAAAACCTATTAATTTATAGAATTGTATTTTTAGTATAGCTTAGTGAATGCACGCTTTAGAGAAATAATTCTTTTGATTATTTCCAAATATTCGTCAGCGAAAACGTTTTAGGTCTGCTTAGTTATCTGCAATACCCATTTACCTCAATTAACAAATTGCTGATAATTTTTTTCTGCTCTTATCAACATTCTTTTAACTAAAATTTTTACACCTGACGTACGTCTAAATAATTTAAAAATGCTTTTAAGCTATTACAATATAATAATGTAGGTAATGTTTATATAGTTGATACTAGATTGGGGCACTTGAGACTCTTTGCAATAAATGATTATAAAAAACCAATTTGGGTATGCGTCTCATCAAATGATATAGATTATAAAAGAGTTGAGTATACTATGATCGGAAAGTGTATGTCCTTTGAAAATCTGTCGGTTTGGTAATATAACATTTATTTTGTGAGACTAGTTCCCTTTTTACAAAACTAAACACAATATAATTACAATAAATGAACATTCAACTGAAAGTTTCATATTAAGAGGTCGTTAACATAAAAATAGGTTATTTAAAATTTTTTTGCATCACATGTGATTATACTATGACAATTACCATTAGAAATGCATGTTATGATTAAATGTAGAATTTATATTTATATTTTAAATTAATTTCACAAATATTTTACACAACATTTAATTATTATTTTATATAGGTTTGCTAAATGTAAAACAAACAATACTGTGATTAGTTTATATAGGATCCTTATGCAGCCCAAACCAATCCCATTTGAGAAGGCAGCGTATGCTGGCCGCGAAATAAGAAGCATCAGCTGTCACGATATTTTAACTGTACTGTACTTCAGAATAATCCTTAATTTAATTATACTTATTAAATTATAATTGTCTTATTACTTTCTCTTACCTATATGAAATATGGTATAGAGTACGTATCGTTTTCGCCCACAGCTTTCCATATCAAAATTTTAGTGGAAATGCACGTTTTCGGGTCCCTAGGTTCGAAAATTATTTTTTTAAAGATTGGTCTTTCTGTCGGCCTGTCTTTATGTATCTGTGTGCGCGTGCGCGTGCGTACGTACGTGCGCATACGCGTTTGCGCGTGTTTGTGTGTTTGTGCGTGTGCGTGTGTGCCTGTGTGTCTTTGTCTGTGTGTGTGGTGTGTGTGTGTGCGCGCGTGTGTGTGTGTGTGTGTGTGTGTGTGTGTGTGTGTGTGTG
>JAHWXV010614095.1:0-11557 GCA_024586415.1 Phrixothrix hirtus | reverse complement strand
AAATCAATAATTAGTTGTCAAAAATCCTATAAAATAAAAGCATTCCAGAAAATAAATTGCAAGTATAGATAAATAACAATGAAATTCTTGAGAAAGATAAAAGGAAAATATTTCCTGGAATGACAGATAAACATGCAATGAACCCTATAAATTGTAAATATTTCTATTTAAGATAGCTGTAGACATCTAGTGGTAGAAATATAATATACCAGTTAAAACAAATTAAACTCTGTAAATAGTTAGAACTAATGATTAATAGATGACATAAGATGCTGTAAACTGTTGAAAATATTTAAAGAGTGGGAATGCTTGTTATCTAATTAACTAGAATTTGATAAGGAACCATTACAAAAGGAGACGTTTTGTTAGCAAATAACAGAGAACTTATACTTCTCTGCCAAATTACACGAATTACACGAATATATATATATATATATATATATATATATATATATATATTCCTTCCTAAAACTCCTTGGCGATGTTTTTATAATTTATGGACTCCTTTCCAATGTTATAAAGGCTTAGCTTTTCACGTAAAGGTTACCATGTTTTAGGACCCCTATATTCAACGCCTGATAACCTGACACGTTCATGTTTTCCTTTACGAAGGGGATGTCGATCTTTATGGGCTTTAATTCGAAAGATCTACAACTCGGGTAGTTTATTAGTTTATTGCATATGTTTCTAAGGACCCCCATCCGAGAGAGATATCGATAGATGTTGCCCCAGGTCTTAAAGTTATCATCACGGTTTAAGGACTATTCCATTCGAAGCCGATATGATATCAATTCCTCCATGAGCCTCTAAAAATCAAGTAATTCAAGACACATTGAATTCCCATATAACAACCTACATTCTTTCCATTACACAAAGATACCCATACACGAAGCTAGTTGCAAGGTTAAAATCGCATGATCAAGTATAGTATTAGATAATAAATGCATGTCCCATAGATCTAAGTTTGTAAGTAGAACTTGTACAGAATATGAATTTCGATGCTTCTAAAATAAATGTTTTAAAACACCATTTAAATATAATTGATTCAATAATTGTACATTTGAGTATAATTGATTCAATAATTGTAGATAAAATAGAAAACAAACGATATCGTAAGCACAATGCACAAAATAAACTAGAACGAGAGAAGTGAATACTCCCGTAGTTAAACAGAGCATCTACGAAAATAACTAATATATACCCAAATCCTAAATAATAGGTAAGATCATATCTACACCCCCGAAACAAATTAAAGCCACTGATCAAAGCGACCTAAAACTCTAAAGCTGAGCCATGACCATTTAAGGGCCGATCAACTAGAAATAGTTTATCGAGATAAATATTTATTGTTACGAGCAAATAAAGGTCGTTACACTACAACCTTCAAGTAACAACAAAACCTTGTTCTCTTTGGAATCCTTCGCATAGCTTACATTTCAGCCGTTTATTGAAAATTTCTGGGGTCGTCCAAACTTTTTCTTGGGTAAAAGTTACGCTTCCAGCAGGAAAGTAGTTTGTAAGTTTATTCTTCAGTTTTTGTCGCGGAAAAATACGACCAGGAAGAAAATAGACTTCAATAGCATTCATGGCGTACATTGCAGTAGTGCATTGGCCGCGTTCTGCACTACTTAAGGCGTCAACCTTTGTTCGGGCCTTGGCAGTGTAAATTTTTTAAGATTTCTTTTGTGCAGTCGTCAAACTCGACTCATCCATGTTGTAAATGTTTTCCACAGAAATATTGAAGTTATTTAAAGTTTTAGCTAATGTAGAGAAATATGCGTATAGATTACGCTTATTGAAAGCTTAGGCCTGGCCAACGAACGGTTTTCTGGGGTAGGTAATGATATTCGACGATTCCGGTATAAGACGCCCTTGGCTCACTTACATGCTGCTATTTTAGTTTCTAAATTGAAATTATGGATGCTATCGCTTCTTTCAGTCACTTTAAATAGATTTTTTCGCAAAACCTTACGTGTTTCCATGTTTATATGTTCAGCGATTTTATGTTCCTCAGATCTGGAGAATATTGTCCTTTGTCCTTCCAAATCAGCTTAGAACTACCTTGTCGTTATAAATGCGCCTTTTCAAGGTGATTTTTGGAACATTCAACGTTTTTAATGCTGGGCTAAGTTCCATAGTATTTTCGTTTACGGCGCTCACAGCTTTTTGCATATCACCTTCCTCTCACTGTTGCCTTGTTTGAGTAAATAAAATATGATTGGCCCATAGTCCATCATTAGAAACAATTCGGGATTACTCATAGGTAAATGACAATAGCAGTGTATATAATCCTATTCCTTTTGCTTTGCTGGTTCCACTCTAAAACTAAATACAGCAATCAGTGTATAAATGAAGATTTATTCTACACATCAAAAGCCATCGTCAGCTAAACATAGGTAAGGAGTAAATTATTACTTACTACAGTGATTTTATTGTATCAGCACTGACAAATCAACTTGCTGCACGAGTCAAATGCATAGGTAAAAAATTCATTGCTGGTACTTAAACGTTTAAGTATTTAAGGAGTATATAGTGCGACCGAAAAAAGTAAAAAAATCTTAATGAATATCGGTCCGCATCTCAGCCGTTTTCGAGATAAGAGCAATTTTTGTTTTTGAAAATCAAAAAAGTCACAACTTTCATATCAGTTTAGTACTATGCCTACGCTTGTTGTTAAGGAGCACCTGAACCAAACACTTAATAGGAGACGGATAGACCAAGGGGGTCCCGTTCCATAGCCTGCTAGGTCTCCCGATCTAGCTCCCTTAGATATTGAGATTTGGGGTTACTTGAAAAGTTTTGGTGTACGCAACACGTGTAAATAATCTTGCCGAGTTACAACAGCGAATTAAATAATTCTAGCACAACTGGGTATTTTTGGAGAGGGTGTAAAGTTTCTTCTTGAGAAGATGTAGATCCTGTGTGGAAATGGATGGAGGACATATCGATCATCTTCTGTGATAATTATGTTCTGTACCGCTAAACGCTAAAAACTACAAACAATTACAAATACGAGAATCGTTCTTATCTCAAAAACGGTTGATTTGCACGCCCATGTTCGTTAAGACCTTTTTACTTGTTTTCGGCCACACTAATGCTCCTTAAATATTTAAACATTTTTTAACACCCTGTATGTAAATTTAATGCAGTGTGTTGACTACTTCTTGATGTGTAATTTACATTCACAAGGTTATGTTCTGATTATTATTCCGTAGAATTTAATTGGATGTTCGCAAATAAGCTAAACATAATTCTATTAATACGTTTATTTAATTATTTTAAATGGAACCTAATTGTAAATCTCCTGATGTTTTGAACTAAACTTGTCATTTAAAGGCTTGCGGGGAATACCAACCCTTCATTATTATAAAGGTTGCTTAGTGCGTTGCTTTTAGCCGATACAAATCAAAATTTTTATTAAACATGATGTAATATTAAATTTATCTCTAATCGTTCTTTTTCTGATTCAGATTTAGAATAATTCTAATTTAATTGTATCAAATTAAGCATAACAAATAAAATTAATATTATTGTTCGCAACATGTTGTAAAAAAAATTGGTTAATAAAGTATTATTATTATTATTATTATTATATAAGAAAACAAGTGTCTCTGATATGACGAATACGGGAACGTTATTTGCACGGTTAAAAATTCTGTATATACGAAGTAACTACTAGTCAACTATAATAAGAAAGGTAGCGCTTCTGCGTGCCGAAAGTGTAATACAATTCAAAATTTTGTTAAAATAAGATACGAGCACTTGGCCTTTTTTATTATTCTATTACCGGATGTAAAGGTGCAGCAGACAAAAGGATAAAGTGGCTTGAAAACAGTGTTAGATATTCCCATAAGACCTGCACTGTATACTGAGTTGCAGCGGACTATAATAATAAAATGAACATTACTGAATAGTACAATTATGCTAGGATTCAAATTAACTACTTTTAACTGAAACTTGGCAGATAGATTTAAACCAAACATTTAAAAATCGTAAATATATTTACTAGATGGAGAGTTGGCTGCATTTCTTAAAATCACGCAGTATAGGGTTTGGTTCTACCCGCTGCGTTAGTATGGAAGATATTTGCGAGCGCGGATGACCAAACATGTAAATTCCAAAGTTAAGAACATGATGACATAGATGACTAAAATTTCACTTTCACTTATTGTTAGTCATCAATATGCTCCTTATGAAATAAATGATATACCTGTACCTGTATACAGCTTCTAAAATGCCTCAGCATGCTCTGTTCCTAGATGATTTAAATAAAAACCTATTTCAGTTCTTCATTCAAGAAAATAATATTTCAAGCCAGTAATACCCATTATTCAGGTGCACAAACGAGTTACGGATGCATTAAAAATTAGTGACCCAACATTAGAAAGTGTGTTTAATCGACATAGAATTAATCAATGGTGGTGGAATGCTAAAAAATTGACTTTGTTGGAATTATATACATCTAAGTAGGTACTGTAAACCACTTCATTTTGCGAATCAAATTATGCCAAAACATATTATGATATTTTAAAGCACAGAGATATTAGAAAAATTTAGTGAATATGCGTTAACGCTATCATTAGTTAAAACTTTGAAACGCTCATTAATACAATGCACAACCAAGAAAGATTACAACTGGGTCAATCATCGTTAGTTTACGTTCCATTTCCTAGTACAGGGTTGAGGATTGGATTGGATAGTACCAGCAAGTACAAAGTCATCTTGAACTAAAGGCGACATAGTGTCTTGTTTTGGAAAGTCACGAAACTCTTTGACCACAAGCAAGTGACGTTCATCTAACTTGTTCCTAGCATCCCGTAATTCTCGAAGTTTCTCTTTGGGATTTGACAACTGCCCCTTTTGTGTGATAAATTCCGCCGGAGTACATATTTTGATCAAGTTAAAAGATAGGCAGTTGCGATAATTTCTTTTGTAGACATATATCGCAATTACGATTAACGCAAGTTTTTGTTTTAGTTCAGGCCACGATTTAAAGGCCGAATATCATGTTAAATTTAGTCAAAAAAATATTAATAGAAGTTCAGGAATCCCCTTATTTAGCTATAGTTTACAAATTGTTTTTATTTTTATATTCCTGTACTGTTTGTGCATTTTATATAACTGTACATTTTAACTTTTTATTATTATAGTGATTTATTGAGCGCAGACTTTATTATTTTGCCATTATGAAAATCTTTAGAATTAGTAAGTATTCTTTCTTTCAGGAAATTGCTAGAATTAAGTAAGAAAGATATTTTCAATTGTAAGTCTAGTTTAAACTGATCAAAGTATAAAACCAGTGGCGTACGTTCAATGTTTACGTAGTAAGTATACCATTGTAATTTGAATTCTAGCTTTTTCTAACAAGATGGCGCCCTTGACTACAACTTTCCCCTATTGTGACAACCGTAAGACGTTCCTGAACATAGACCTATCTAGTTTAATAGGTAACTTAGAACCCCTCCCCCCCCCGCCTCCCATCATCACTGTCAGCCAGTGCAACTTTGTTACTTCAGGAAATAACACCTTATGCAATCTTAGGGCCGCAAAACGTCTTCCCGCCCGTTACAAATATATAATAAACAAGTCGTAATGAGAGTATGTGCAAAATTTATTTAGTTTCTTAGCAATATTACACTTTTATATCTAGGGATTATAGAAAAGAAATATTCTATTAAGCACCCTGGAAAAGTCACTTTTAACGCTCTGTATGAACTTCACGCGCCGTGAAACATATTTAAATGAAAACAGGGATGTAGTACTTACATCAACCGTTTTATAATAAAGGGGCAGTTTTTCAAAAAAATTCATTATTCTGCCATCACCAATGTATTTAAAATATGTTAGGTGACACCTTTCAAATTTGACAGCCATAAATTAAACAATGGTTTATTCAGTGAATGTAATTTACAATGTTTCAAACAACAAAAATAGTTGCAATGTTTTTTTTCTACAACCGCTATAAAAAGTAACTTTTACGCTTTCTAATGTTAGCGCAAAGCCGATTTCTTCTAAGAAGTACCAGTTTTCCGCTCTAGAGCGTCCAAGTAACTTTTTCGCTCGCTAAAATATCATATTAGATATGCTATAACTAAATGACATTTAAAATTATAATCAACGCTGGCAACGAATTTTATAATATAGTAACTAGTCCTCCATGATAATAAATGAACAACACATTTATTGTTATTTTATATTAGATAAATATTGTTAAATTAAGTAAAATATTTAGAATTTGGTAGCAATAATGCGATTTTTGAAAAACTCTTGCGTATAATTCGAGCGCAAGGTGACACTGTCATTGTTAACAACTTACTATCTCGAGCAACAATGTGGCACTTTACGCTCTTAATACACAAATAGCTATAGTGATACTAGTAACCACTGAATCAACCGGAGCGAGATTTGCGGGTACAAACAAATTGTTTTGTGATATTGAAAATTTTATACGCGCTTGCGTAAAAGTATTTAGTTGATACGAACCTTCATGAAACAACATATCGATGAAAATTCCTCGATTTTATTGTTTTAGGTTTGTTTTTCAGAAAATACACAATTTTCTATATTTCTGACCTAAAATTAAGAAACCTTTATGAATGATTAAGCACTTCAAAATTGTTAACCTCATTATATATCTAAAATTAGATAACTATCTTTTGGAAAACTAATATTTAGGAGCTTATTCCGGGGAGTTTATTAGCTCCTTTATGTAGAATATTCTGTTTACAAGACACATTTCACTTCAGCTGATTTAATCAGCACGCCCACAAGTTATAAATCTCAAGCTATGTGACACCCTATGTAAACATATTTGAAATTAAATACATATAACCTACAATGCTTTAGCATACTTTTTATGATTGTTTGTTGAAAACGCTACGTAACGAGCAATTAGTTCGAGATTTATGATATTTTTACTAATTGAATCTAACGCTTTGTAATTACTTTTATAATTTTACATATTGTTCTGCGTTAAATTTTCAAGTTTAGACTTTATATGTATAAAAACTTACTAATATGTAATTTGATTTAAAACTGATGGATTAAAGTAACGTTCTAGCAATTTATACAATGCATGATTACAACAATTAGGTACAACTATAATACTTTTTTAATTCAAAACATTTTAAAATTTATTTTTTCTCTATGGGATAAAAACCGAAATCATGTGGGGTTACTGCTATTATATTTTTGCCCTTTGCTTTGAGTTTTACACTCTACAAGGACGATTGAATCAGCTTAGGATTTATCAGATAAGACATGTGTGCCGAATATACAAGGTGTAAAGTAACACTTTTATGAAATTTTAAAGGATGACAGCTCACCATAGAAGGATATGGAATAAATTTTATTGTTTATATAAATTCTCAACAAACACGCCAGAAAAAAGTAATGAACATTAGGCAGAAATTGTTTGAGAACCTCTGATATTTCCTATACATACCGTGTTTTAAAATGTACATATCTACTTTGTTTACATTACCGTGCGCAAATCGCTATGCGGTGTATGATGCAGTCAACACGACGCAAATGCAATGCTGTCTATTGCATAGAATGACGAAGTGCATCTTTATAATTTAAAACTACTCGAATTGTTTCGATGCAAATAAAAATGCAAAAATATCTGTCACTATAACAAGTATCATATTGCACATTTGAAATTCTTTGCAGTTTATTTATTAACCGTCAGTATTCCTACGATTTATATATTTAAGCATTTAAATATTGTAACAAAAATTAGAAACAGTAAATGCAAAATTCTAGAATCATCTAGAAGAAATTACAAACAAGTTAAAAGAGGAAATGTTATCAATTAATGCAGTCTCTGAAAAAGGCGTGGCAGCTGATGCAGAGAAAACTGAGTCCGTACGAGAATAGCCACAACCGAAAGATAAACATGAATTAAGAAGCTTCTTGGGGTCGATTTGTACGTGGATTTGCAGACATCGCAAAACCACTTACAAAACTTACTAAAGAAGACCAGCCATATTTATGGAGCAATAGCTGCCAGGAGTAATTTGAAACACTGAAACGATCATTGATAACGGCACCTATACTTGGTTAACCAGCAATAGAAGGAGGAACTATAGTGTTACTCGTAAAGAATTGCTAGTGATGATAAAGGCCGTTGAACACTTTTATAAATACGCGTTGAAATGGCTCCCGCAGTTCAAGAATCCAGAAGGCCACTTAGCGAGACGGATTGAACGGCTACAAGAGTATGATTTTGAAGTCGAACATCATGCCCGAAAAAATCATAGAAATTCTGACGCTTTATCAAGACGGCCTTGCACAGAAGATTGCAAGTATTGTACTCGGTTGCAGCCAAAAGTTGAAAATTTTCCTATCAACCGTACTACTGTAAATAACGATGATATAAACCCAGATAATATCAAACAAAATCAGGAAAACGACCCAGACCTGAAGGTGTGATTGAAATGGAAGAATGAAGGTCGAAGACCAGGTTCGGAGGAATTGGCCTCATTTAGGCCCATTGTTAAAGCGTACTGGTCTCAATGGGACTCCTTGCAAGTTTAGGACGGCCTTTTGAAAATAGCCCTGGAAAGTGATGATGGAAGTAAAAGACGAATGCAGTTGATGGTTCCTAAAAACAGAGTATCGTAAATTCTACTACATCTGCATGATGGTCCAATAGGAGGGCATATGGGAGTAAAGAAAACTCTGAAAAAGGCCAGTAAAAGATTTTATTGGATGAACTGCAAGGATGATGTTAAGGAATGGCGTCGAAAATGTGTAATATGTGCATCTGGGAACGGTCCAGTGGATGAACTGCAAGGATGATGTTAAGGAATGGTGTCGAAAATGTGTAATATGTGCATCTGGGAACGGTCCAGTGGGGAGGCGAAAAGCACCGATGCAGCAATATAATGCGGGTAATCCATTTGAAAGAGTAGCCATCGATATAACTGGTCCGTTTTTAGAAACCGAAATGGGAACAAATACATCTTGTTTGTAATGGACTATTTTAGTAAATGGACTGAAGCATATGCTCTACCTAATCAAGAGGCAGTTACAGTGGCCGGACTTTGGTAAAAGAACTATTTAGCCGTTTTGGGATTCCTTTGGAATTACACTCAGACCAAGAAGACATTTTGAGTCAGTCTTGTTTCAAAGTCTCTGGCAACTGTTGAAAATACGCAAAACAAGAACAACAGCTCTCCACACGCAGTCAGATGGAATCGTAGAACGCATGAATCTAAAAATAGGAAAATATTTGCCAAAAGTTGTCTCAGACCACCAAAGAAATTGGGACCAGTACTTGCATCTGTTCCTGATGGCATATTGATCAGACGCACACGAAACGACAGGAGAGACCCCATCTAGAGCGTTGTTTGGGCGTGAAAGAAGATTACCGTGTGATTTGGAGTTTGATAGTAAGCCTGGAGAGGAAGAAGTCGCTGGAAATGCGTATGCTGAAAGCCTACGGAAGAAATTAAATTATATTCATGAGAGAGTTCGTAATAACATCTAGATTGACAGCGATCGAATGAAAGTCCAGTATGATGTAAGTTCCAAAACGGAAGGTTTCAACCCAATGATCAAGTCTGGTTGTACCAACCACAGCGACGACGAGGTCTATCTCCCAAATTGCAAAGATCTTGAGAAGGTCCGTATAAAGTGGTAAAAAGGATCAACGATGTAATCTGCCGAATTATGAAATTGCCCAGAGGAAAGCCCAAAGCGGTTCACATGAATAGGTTGGCCCCATACGCTGGGAGGAACGCAGAACCGGGACAGCAAAAATGTGTGTAAAGAGCAAACCATTTTAGATTGGAAGAATTAAAAGTCAAAAACGGCAAACAATCATTTACTGACTTTATGACAACGAATACGGGACATCACAAAGCTAGATTTGGGGTTACCACTGAGGAGCACAGAAACCTGTTTGAAGTACAAGAGGAGTACCCATTGGTTCATTGTGTCGCTAAAGACGCCCGAATGTCCCGTGGCATCGCAGTTGAGTTTATGAATAGGTATGGTGGCGTAGAAGAAATACTGTAACAAGAGTCAGAAATTGTAAAGGCATTTCACCTTCTACGCCGTCACCGCCAAGGTATGCGAAGTATTTACTACCTTATGACCAAAGGATTATCCTATCAAAAACCACGCTATCAAGACTTGTGGAAGGCATTATTGGATTTAACGATACATATTTGTACCGGGCCAATAGAAATTGAGTTCTATAAAATCTGTTAAGGACCCAAAATCTCAATATTACCTGAAAAGCACATCCAAAGTATATTATCCTGAGAGATTGAATGTAGTCAAACCCCGCCAAATGTACGAATCCAACAAATTATACTACGTTTTGAGACATTTTTAAGGGAAATTTGAACGCCCACTTTGTTTCCCTCGTAAAGATGCATGTAGTATTTGTGTCATGATTAAAGTTAAAGCTAGCATTTTTGTAGATAGAATAGATAAATATAGACACGAAGAACGAAAAAAGCGTTGAATAAGTCATTACGTATGAAATAGAATGCCAATACGTTAAAATTAGCGAAATTTTATTCTTTGGAACACGTTATAGAGAAGGATTGCAGAAAATGCGAAGATTTCAAAAAATCGCAATCAACTTTCAAAAGAATTTACCAACACCCAATCTAATAATTCCTAGTGTTTAATTCTATCGTCGATTCAATTTTATATCGTTTAATATTCATGTTTTGTTTGACTTGAGATTAGTTTTTTACATTACCACGTGTCAAAATAGCTTTAAATCAGGCATAAGTTATAGTAGGGTAATTCAGAACACTTCTTGCTAGCTAACAGTGGATGGCGATTGGCAAACTTTAAATAGGTGCATAGCTTTCAGCTAATGGCAAAGTGGGCTCAGTTGTTCTATTTTATTTTTTATGCAGACGTATTCCTATACGATCAATAAAGGTTTACTTAACTGAACAACAAATGACATAATGTCTCAAAGCATAAGTTTACTGAATCCAACGTGTTACGCACAAGATAAGGCGTTTTGAGAGTTGTATTTCATGTATATGTTATATGACAGGAGTATGATTCCTTTAACCTCAGATACCTGATGAGTAGAGAGATTTGCTAAGGAATAACAGAATCGAGCCGTTACCTTTTAAAACAATAAATGATGAGAATGCGGTCAAATTTCAATAAAATTAAGCAAGTTGATCAAAATTAACAAAACTGAGTCAAAGTTTATTTTGCACAAAGCTAATTATTAGGAGAGTTACGTGAAAACTGTACTCCTACAAATCAAGACACGCAAAAAATGAAGCTTATAGAACCTATTGCAACAAAAATTAGAAACAGTAAATGGAAAATTCTAAAATCATCTAGAATTTTTCTTTGTAATAAAATAGATGATGTAATCCGCAAATGGCTCATTGCAGTAATTTATGTCTGTCAATTCAATTAGGTCAGAAATGAGTCATAGCATTACATCATTATTTTAGGTAATATTCATGGATGTTCTATTCCAATTGTTTCTAGAATATCTTTCCTATATAAGCAGCGAATTGAGTTCTCTTAGAGTAGTTATTGTTAGAATCTTGTACTGTGCATT